>CAXIVR010000782.1:32500-80690 GCA_964035755.1 Teleogryllus oceanicus
GCTATAAGATGTATTTCCCCAGAATATTATGCCATATCTCAGGCGGGAAATGAATATTCGCGAAGTATACACAACGAGCAGAAAGGAAGGCTCCCTAAATTTTGCAAAATTCTGAACGCGTAGCAAATGAATTTAAATTTTTTGTGTTCAATTCATTTAAATGGATGTTCCATTTAGGTTTGACTGAATTAAAGACTCAAAATTTTGTTGCCTTAATTTCAGTCAATGGTACACCGTTCTTTTTCAATGGAGCACAGAATTGTTTATTGAAATGGAAACTGCATTAAACCGTTTTCTTTCTTTACTATTAATTTGTTATTTCGAACCAATTTGAAACATCTGATATTGCACTATTTACTGTTCTTTATTGCAAGGATGTTCGTATCATCCGCAAAGAGAAACGTTCTTCCGTTTGAATCGTCGAGGCATATCGTTTACGTAAAGTAGGAACAGAATAGGGCCTAAAATCGGGTCCTGAGGAACCACATGCAACGGGCAAGGAGTCGGAAAGGTGCGTACGTAATGTTCCATCATTCCCGTATTATTTCCCCTTCGAGGTCGTTGTTTAAGGTACGACATAACTAAACTAGAGCAATCCACGAATTCCTATGAAGGGAATTTGAAGTAAAATGTCATGATCAAGCGTCAAAGCTTTGAGAGATCTAAAATAATCCAATAGGTGCCTCGTTTTGATCCAATGATGAGGCGACATCTTTAAGAAAAGAAAATATAGCTGTTTCCGTTGATTTTGATTTTCTAAATCCATGTTGGCAATCTGAAAGCGCGTTGTGTTTACTGGGGAAAGGTTTTCCCTTCGTACGTAAAAAGCTCTCTAATATTTTTGAAAAAATGATAGAGAGAAATGGGCCGATAATTTGAATTTCATTTTTGTTGCGTTTTTGAAAAGCGGCTTAATTTTAGCTGTTTGAAAATATCTGGATACGTTCCAGTGCATAAATATGCATTAAATATGTGAGTTAACGGTGTATAATGGCATACGCACAAGTCTTTAACAAAGAATCCGGGAATTCATCTAAACCGGACGAATATTTATTTTTAGTTTCTCGATTATTTTGAGAATTTTATAGGAAGAAGTTTCGAAACGAACATTGTGTCTAAAATTTTGGGTGAACTGTCTGTTTTGAATTTTGTGCCTGAAGACCTTAGTGAGATCGGCAGCAATTCTCGAAAAGTATTAGTTAAAGAGATTAGCCACTGTTGCGGATCGTTCACATTTTATATCGTTATATTTTAAACAACATTCTCTACGGGTTTCTAGTTGATTTGGTAGTATGTTTTATTATATTCCACATTACGCTTTTGTTTATTATTTGAGTTCAAAATATCCTGATCGTTTTCATGATTTTGGCCTTTCTTATGACTTTTCGTAACAATGGTTTTTATTTTTAAAGTAGATAAGGAAATCTTGAGATACGTCATGACGTTTAGAAATGAAAGAAGAATTCGCTTGTTTTTACAAGATGTCCTAATCCTTGTGTTATCCAAGAATTGCTTTTCCGTGAAATATTTAATTTTCGTTTTTGAAGAGGAAAGTGTTAAAATGAAATGAAAGGGTTGAAAAAAGAATTATATTTGTCGCTTTTATCAGCAGTATTATAAGCCGTTTCCATGACTCTGCATCAAGTAATCAATGAATAATTTAATTTTACTTTTTGTAAACAATCTACTCATACGTGTATTATTTATTGTGTGAGTGATCGCATTTCTTATAATGGTAAGAATTTGTGCATCGTGGTCACTGTATCCTAAATATTTTGTTTCAACTTCATATCAGAGTAGTAGAGTATCGAGTAGTACACTAAGTCATATACTACTTGAATTTTGAATGAAGATAAAACAACAACCGCTCCATGTATTAAAATCTATTTTCAAGGATAAATAAGCAATAAATTTTGAGCTCTTATCCATGTTGTCCTTCGGAAAAATACTTCCTGCCCCGACAATATGGAACCGAGAATTTGAATAACTGTATTTCCCACTGAATTCTAGAAGACGTGCACAGATAATGCAGTTACATTTATGTTCAGAAGCGAAACAAAGGGCCATCTCAGCATTTGCATGGATCAGGAAAACTGACGAAAATCCGATCGAGATGGGGTCATTGACCAGAACTGCGATACAATACTTGTTAAACATTGTTTAGAATTATACAGTCCAATGGTAAATAATACATTAAATATCACTGTTAAAATTAATGTTACTTTCCTCTGTGATGCTCTGTATAGTCTCTAATTGTATAGAACAGTTACGCAGCAAAAGATTTCCTTTGGATTTAAACTTTTCTATAGAATTTAATCGTTTAATGTCATCTGTCAAAGTGTTGTAAAATAATGTAGTACATGCATTATATGTGAATTTTTTGTAATGGGCTGTTGATACTGTCACCTGATGAATATGATTTCTACGTCGAGTGTTATAGTAATAGACATTTTCTGAAAATATATTCCGCCATTAAGCAAGACATTTTTGACAAAATCCACTGATTCGTAAATCAACAGACAAGGTAATGGTAAAATTCTAAATTAATGAAGAGGCTACAAGAATCACGTGGGTGGGATTTGGTTATTATTTGTACAATTCTTTTTGTAATCTGAAAGTCTGGGAGCTATAAGATGTATTTCCTCAGAATATTATGCCTTATCTCAGGCAGGAATGAACATTCGGAAATATACAACGAGCAACATGAAGGCAGACTGAATTTGTAAGAATTCTGAACGTAGCATAATAAACTGAATTTTGTGTTCAATTCATTTAAATGGAAATAAAATTGATATATGTATAGCTATATCTTACAGGAATTACATAATTATTTGAACATTAAATTATTTAACTATTACACTTACTCAAATTTAATGTTCAAGTAAATTATGTAATTCCTGTAAGATGATAGCTATTCATATGTTAATTATGAATTTAATTGTATATTGGAGAGCCACTGATGATAGGCAAATTCACGTATATGGCTGAATTTTCTAGAAAGTAAATTTATGTAGCCTACTATCGTGGTTGATACCTTCATAACCGGATATTTTAATTTAGGCTTAGGTAAGACGACAGGACTTCAAGGTCCGTCATGTGACTTAGTGCATAACGTCGCTACCTTACGCGTGGCGCTAAACTCCATATTCTCGTACAGACTGACGTTTCCTGCAAGCAGCTACATTGATTGAAACTTACCTTCTTAATTATGTGCACCATCGCCAGGAAACGGTCTTTCCATGCATTAACAATCGGGTCGTTTTATGTACGATTGTATTGGTTTTCGCTCAAGATGTTAGTCTGCTCGCACGACCGCATTACACCTTGGGTTCCGCCGTAACGTGGGAGTCAAGCGGTTCTGGGTTTCAAATTCGTTGAATTTCTCGAAACAGCTGATGTCCTACTTTCTTTCGCTACCCCGCACATTATATCTCCTAGAAACACCTAAGAACCGTTCGTTGTGGCGCGAAACGGAATTTGATTGATGATTCAGGAGCGTCAACTGATAAGATCATTAGTCCTGTAAGTGTAGTGCATGATTTATCGCGGGAAATGGCGGTGATCTTCCCCGCTGGGCCGACCTACCGTCGGCTAGAGGGTTTCCTAACCAGGACTCCCACCAACGGGGCACCGCCCCAGTCAGGACAAGCCATAAGCTCCGACCGGTCTCCCGAATATGTGATTGTGTAGTGCATGTTAGTGTAAATGTGTGTGTAAGGAGAGGATAGGACAAGGAAGAGGAAGGACAGATCGGCGCGGTCCGTGGCCCGTTTGGTAGGGTACTGCTCCGGCATTCGCCTGGTGCTGATCGGAGAAACCACGAAAAACTACCGATCAGAGCAGCCGGCCGCTAGAATTCTCCTTCGGACAGCAGCTGAATTGAACCTAGCTAGTGTCGAAAAACCTGCCACCATCGGGGCTCTCACATTAGGCCCTCCTGATGAGAGTCACTGAAGGGACATCAGCCACCTAAGCTGGTCCCCGCGGAATCCGAGCGTCCCAAATATGCCAAGAATCTGCCATCGTTGCGAAAATGCAACACAATATTTGAATGGCTAAGAAATTTCTTTTGGAAAATCACGTACTTCTAAAATATGATCAGTATTATTTGTACATATTATATTTTGCGCATGGTGACAAGCATCATATAGCCACCAACTTCAAGATCAAACGACAAAGAGTTCGTATAGGAGTAGCTAATAAGGCCAGGGCATTGTTGAAGGAAATTAAAAAAAAATGTTTATTCAGAGAATACGTAAATTATTTTAAAAATTGTTTTTAATGGGTTAATAGGGATGAATATTTATTTAATAATGTATTTATTTACTTATTTTATTCATTTAAACCACAAAGCAGTTACAAATGCATGGTACTCTGGGGAGAAGTGTATTTTAAAACGTATGTTAAAACGCGAAGTGTATTTAAAAAAATAAGTAAAACGCAAAGATTCACGAAATATACTATGGTTTATTTCTGCACCCACCTCGCCCACATCCAGCCCACTAACTGGATCAGGTGCTCGCGTCCGCTGTCGAGGCGGTTGGCCCATCCCCCCTCCCCAGCCAGGAGAGCGCGTCGCGTGGCACGGCAGCGGGGGGCGCAGGGGCGGGCGCGGGGCAGGAGGTCGCGTTCGCGATGGCCAAAATCAGGACGTGTGCTCAGTAGGGTCCAGTTAGGTAATATAGTCATTAGTAGTTATGTTACCAATAACCAATAAAAAGACTTTGGAAAAAGTTAATAAAATTCATTCATCACACGTCTCTCGGTAATGTAACCTGGGAATAAACCATTCATCTCAACGACTGAAATCATCAAGAACTTTGTAGGTAAATGACGTCAATTTAAATACTTAGTTTCAACCATAATTTGTGTTGTATTTAGATTATCTGTACAATTTATGTCTGCAGCATATATATATATATATATATATATATATATATATATATATATATATATATATATATATATATATATATATAATATATATACGATATAATATATAATAATAATAATAATAATAATAATAATAATAAGAAGAAGAAGAAGAAGAAGAAGAAGAAGAGAAAATGTGAAGAATAGTCCAAGATGATCCCACAGCAAAAATCAAAACAAAAGAACATTGGGACCGGAGACATGATTCAAGACATCAACGGATATCACTGCAGCCCCTCTATCCGGGCGGTCGTGCAACGCTGGCAGGAGTTTTGTCACTGGCTTAGCAGCTAGGTCGAATCTGCCGCTGTCGGAGAAAATTTAGCGGGCTGCTCTGACCGGTATTTTTCCGTGATTTTCCGGTCAACACCAGGCGCATGCAGGAGCAGTGCCTAACAAGGCTACGGATCGCGCGCGATCTTTCCTACCTCTTCCTTGTCCTATCCTCTCCTCTTACACACACCTACACTAGCATAGCACTACACTACCACATCTGCAGGGTGGTCGGTCGGGAGTTTAGATCTTGTCCCGGCTGGGGGCCTCGCTGATGGGAGATATCTGGTGAGAAACCCTGCTAGACGACAGTAGGTCGTAGCCGCATCTCGCCACACAGCGGGGAAGACCACCTCCGGAATAAAAACACGCACTACGTACGGGACCAATGACCATAGTAGTTGACGCGCCCGGAATCAATCAATCAAAACCATTGGAAGAAGTGGCGCTTGGTAGGACATGGTTGAAGTCCATCGCTCGCCGGGAAGTTCATCCAAGGGGCTTCAATTTAATCTGCTCTGGCGAGGCTCCTCTGGCGATGCGGAAAAATTGTCGAGTCGACCGCGCGAGTCCAGCGCCACTGACCCCGGGGTCGCGGGCCCTCGGCCGTCGTCGGAAGCGAATTTCTAGCGGGCGGAAGCGCGAGCGCGGCCGGCCGCCGGCCGCTTGGCGGTCGGATGACCCTGCAGAACGCTGCAGCGGAGGCTGTAATCGCTCGTTTCGGATCGTTGACGGAAGGAGCAGTGCCGATTGATGCAACAAGTTAAGAAGAATGCAGACAGTATGTGCTCTTGGAGCATCAAGAAATGCTCTATATTTAACTATTGGGTCTGAATTTAACCAATATGTTAATAACGCTTTGATTTGCATTGTCTTCAATTTATGGGAATGAGATCATCCGGCAGACATGAGATGTAACTTCATTTTCTGTGCAGTCTTCTAGAATTCAGTGGGAAATACAATTATTCAAATTATCGTTTCCATGTTGTCGCGGCAGGAAGTATTATTCGAAGGACAGCATGGATAAGAGCCAAAATTTTGCCTTTTATCCTTGAAAATAGATTTTATTACATGGGAGCTTTTTTCTTTCTTAAAATTTAGTAGTATATGACTTAGTGTAGGGATCACAGAATTTTGAAAATGTGCACACACATTCACTTTTCTCCATAACGTCATACGCAGTTTGTAACTGCTTTTTGACGTTAAATAAATAAATAATAAAGACAATTTCGTTAACCTTACTGTCATCATCATTGCCTGCAACATCGTCGTAATAAAATTCATGAAAACTAGTCAGGTTGTTATGTCAGAGTTGGAAATTGCTTGAGGTCTTTCCAACGTGTTCTGAACGGTGACTAATTTCTTTTCCTCCTTGCTTACAATGAAAACGGCCGTCATTTTTCTCTATCGTCAACAGATGAAGATGCGTACACGATATGTATACAGACCAACATCTCAGACTAAAACGTGTGCAATCTTCTCCTCGTAAGTCACATACAGTTTTTACTGTTTTTTGACTAAATAAATCAAATTAAATCGATTGAGTTCTATGAGAAATAGTCGTCTTGTACAAATCTAAGACTGTGTCCTTCAAGAGATCAGCTACCTCAATTATCTCTCTGACGACATAGCTATTATGCATGTTCCTCTTCAATAATTTATGTTTATAAACGATCATGTTGCTACGAAATCTAATCTTCATATTCTGTGTACTTGAAGCATTCCAGTGTGAGACTTCCAATAGTACAACCCTACGATACTGCTCGTCTTAAATTTAAAATTTAGCAGGAAAATAGTCCAAATAAAATGACCAACGTTTCGTGCGCAGAAATCTCCGAACACAGGTGGTGATATATTAACTCACTGACTGCCAAAGGCACAATGAAGGATAACATCTGGATGTCACGTTAAAGAAGAATATCGTCTCTGATGTCTACGTTATATATTTACTTCATTGGTGAAATCATTTCCTAAAATTGTTTTAAAAATTAAATTAAACGATTGACACATGGATGACACTTGTGACCCTCTGGCCCTGCACATACATATTTACATGAGGGTCGCCAGTGGCCGAACTTTTAAAGAGGGAGTACTTATAAATTAAATGATATTCAGATATTTCAAAGGAAAACAAATACAGAAATATGAAGTGTTTTTAGACAAAAAAACTGTAATGAAGAAAAATACAAACAAAATACAGGGAACAAATGCTATACAACAGAATGACGCTGCTACAGCGGTAATTTAGGATCATTCTATAATAAATTGTGATTCGCCCTATTGAGAAAGTTGAATCTAAATCAATTTGAAACTCGCTTGACAGACCTTGAAATAGATCACCGCGTGAGGCCCACCATGACACTCATGGGCCTCACCATGTTTATTGCTGGGGCCCACTGCTGGGCCTCACGGAACCATATCAAACCGCGTGAGGCCCACCCGTCACCCTCGCGGCAGTCAATGTGTTAAGAGGGAAAAGTAATCCTTCGAATCCAGGGCCCCTTCAAGCCTAAAGACACTTCTGGAAAACAAAGGCGCGCTGTCCTTTGGCTGACGTCGCCGCGTCCCACTCACCCGAAATTCCACCATGTTGAGTTGGAGAAATGACTTGCACGTAGACGAACATGAGCACGATGCCGATCGCCAGCTTGTCGATGTCTTGGAACATTGCCGCGGCGCTGATGTCTCCATAACTAGAACAGAATGAAGCATTTTGAGCAGAGTGCATTACATACAGAAACAATGTCTACTTTTTCGTTTTATATCGGTATTAAATCAAAATTGTAAAAAGAACGCAAACGAATGAAGTGTGCTAACGAGGACACAAGACGAAGTAACGCGACAATGCTCGGTTATTTATTCCAATAATTGTTATCTATTTAAATATCTATTAGACAGGAACATAAATGATCTGTATCTCTACATGTATATATACATTAAATTAGTGGAAGTCTCCTGACACATCAGGTTTCAATAAATTCCACATGGAACTGACGAAAACACGGACATGGAATGAAGTTTTATTTTTAAGTCCACAAGGAAAATAAAGGAGGCAACTCATCCTTTGCTCAAATGATACACAAAAGCTGCTCGAAATCACTGATTTTGATGGTCATCGTTGACCCAGAAGCTGAGGTACAATACTTGTTACATGCTTATTTAGTATTTTTTAATATGCATGTTATATTTAATATATATTATATATATATTATGTGTTTTTAATATGCTTGTTACATGCTTATTTAGTATTTTTAATATCAGTCTGCCAGTCGCAGAGCCGAGCGGACGTGTTTTACTAAGCGCTCTACCTGCTGCAGGATGGTGTCGACGGAGCAGTGCGCGGCTATCGCCGATGGGTGAGGGCTACCTGCCGCGCGGTGGCGGTGCCTGGGGACAGCGCAGGGCTGGGGCTCTTGCGAGCGTGTTGGGCGCGGCGGTGATGGCGGTGCTATTGGCGATCGGTGGGGTGGAGCTGAATCGGCCCCTACTCGTCGATATCATCGGACTATCAATAGGAACCATAAGGAACCATTGATAGAATCGATGTGTTGCAGGCCAGGTTACGTCGGCAGAGACTTCAGTGCAGTCGCTGCAGACAGCCAACGAGCGGCTGGTTCGCAGGTGGATTACCTTGAGAACCAGTCGCGACGTAACAATATCATTGTTACTGGCATCCCAGAGAAGCGGAACGAGTCTTGGCGGACTCGAGAGGTGTATCCTGGATCTTGCGGAGCAGCTGGGAGTCAGGTTGAGCTCAGGATATCGAGCGCGCACGGACCGGGCGGCGGCGCGAGGGACAGCCACGTATGATTGTGGCCGCTGGCCTCTTTCAGGAAGCGGAGGAGCTTGCTGCAGCCGGAGTATCCTCCGAATGGCAGGTGCGGTCCGTGAGGACTTAGCTGGCGTGCAAACGCGTAAGGCGTTAATTCCGCATTTGCAGGAGGCGAAAGCGAGCGGAAAGCAGGCGTCGATTCGTTTCGACAAGTTGTCGTGTCAGGGCGCAGCACGTGTTGGCTGAGCTGGCGGCCCGTCCGCGGGCGTGGAGGGGCGGGGCGACGGGGTCCGAACTCGGCGAGGGGCAGAACCCCAGTAGGGCGGAAACCCTTCCGGGCAAGCGGGCGCCTCTTCGCGGCCGCCCCCGCCCCGCCTTCGGCCGTGGCCGCGGCCGCGCTCTGCGGCTGCGCCTCGTGCTGGGGCGGCGCGGACGACCTCTGACCCCGCGGCATCGCGGCGGAGGCGGTCTCGTTCGCGTTCGCGTCGGCGGTCGCGTTCACGTTCCCGCCGGAGCCTCACGGCACTCGGCGAGTCCTAGGGCTTTCCTGACGCCTGAGCGAGGACCCTTACGAGGGCGATGGCTGCGAAACGCAGCAGCAGGAAGCTCGCGGTGAGTCGGGACCCGCAGGTCGCCAAATAGGCAGGAATAGGCTTTAAGAATAGGATGTTGGACATCAAAGGTCTAGGCTCTAAGCTCGGAAATCAAGACTTATGGGTACATAAAACATTTGATATTGTCGATCTCGTAGAAACTTGGTGAAGGAGGTGAGACTTTAAATGTGTCTGGTTTCAGCCATAATGCAAAACTAAAAACGTAGAGGGGAAAGGGTAGGTACCGGAGGTGTTGCGTGCATATTTCAGGATAGGTTAGTGCAATTTATTTATGAAATTACAACAAACCTGACAATCTTCTTTGTATTAGACTAGTAATGCAAAATACAGACTCGCAATTGTATTTATATACCGTCACCACAGGGCTCGTGTATTATTCTCCAGAAGCTTTGTGAAATCCAATAATTTCTTAGACTCTGTTGAAGCAAGGTATCCGAATACTGATTTACTAGTCTTAGGTGACATGAATGCTAGAATTATCATGAGCAGGAAGTATTTTCGAGTCGATCGGCAAGAGCAGAGCTAATTCTAGAAAAAGCAAAGACTCAGTCATCAATAATGAGGGTCAGGAATTGTTAGAATTATGCGAGAGATTTAATCTCGAAATCTTAAATGGCAACTATGGACAGGATACTGAAGGGAACTAACTTTTATTAGTGGGAATGGAGGTAGTGTAATAGATTATGCTCTGTTGTCTCATGAAAGAATAAACAATTTATTAGATTTGGAATCGAATTACGGGCAGAATCTGACCATTTGCCTGTGTGCGTTCATTTAGCAGTAAATGCTACTGAACTCACAGGCAGTGGCACGGGCGAGCAACAAACTTCACAATAGCAAGACGACGGTTTATATGGAAGAGGAAAAGCGACAGGAATTTGCAGAGGCTATTCTTAACTCGGTAGGTGGGCACGAGAGAGCGGTCACGGAAAGGCAAGCAAAGAATTTAGAAAGGAGACTCTTTCGCGCAGGGAGGGCATGCGAATGTGGGGAGAGGAGGAAGGTACTGACCCAAGGATGGTTTAGCGAGGAGTGTCGGGTGAGCAGGCGTGAAGCAATAGTAGCCTTAAGAATGTTTAGAAACAGTGGAACTGCGGAAGCGAGAAATAGTTACTTGTTACTCATCAGGCAATACGAGGCCACAATTAAGAAATCGAAGAAATCTTGGCTGGAGAGTGAGACAGCAAGAATAGAGGCAATTTTAAGAAACAATCATAATAAATCAATTTGGACGTTATAAGATCACTGCGTAATAAAAGAAATGTAAGTAATGCAATTTCATCAGACGCGTGGAGCAGTATTCACGGGCGCTCGAAATGCGAATATTGAAACAGGGATATATATTATCACGGACCGGATGTCCCTGAACTAGACGAACCGATAACCTGGAATGAAGTGAATAGGCTATCTAGCCATGAATAATAAGAAGGCAGGCGCGCGGACGGCATTCCACACAATTTATTTCGGAATTGTGGCACATAGACCCAGAGAGTATTCTAAATTTATTTAATGCAATAGTTGATTCTGGATCGTATCCAGAAACGTGGAGTACAGCGATCCTCCACCAGTCTTTAAGAAAAGGTAATACGAATTGCCCACAAAATTATCGCGGAATTAGTCTTTACCAGCTCTGAGCAAGCTATTTTGCAAAATACTCAACGGGCGACTGAGTGAATGGGCGGAAAAGCACGTAAAATATCAGAATTGCAAGCAGGCTTTAGGAGAGGCTTCGACTACTGATAAATATCTTGTGTTAGATACCTAGTAAAGCAGGCGCTTGCGCGTAACGGGAGCCACTTATATTGCAGTTTTGTAGATTTCGAAATGGCTTTGACTCTATCAATAGAGAGCTTTATGGCAAAACTTAATGAGCTAGGCGTCTCAGTAAAGTTTTAAAGTGTTGCAGAGCATATACAGAAGACGTAAATTTCGTGTCAGGTGGTGATGGTAGTACAACGCGAAAATAAAATCGACAGTAGGAGTAAGACAGGGCTGTCCTCTCTCACCGCTATTGTTTATCTTGTTTATAAACGATTTATTGACGTGGTTACAGGATGCGGATACATCTGCGCGGAAATTGAGGGCCTGAACATTCCGGACCCTATATCTGATGATTTAGTTTTATGTTCGAGACTATTGACGTTACAAAAAGTTTAAATATCCTAGAAACGTATAGTGAAACATGGGGATTAAAAGTAAATATTCAAAACCAAAGTAGTTGTCTTCTAAGAATGGATTTATCTGGGGTAACAAGGAGAAATGGTTTGTACGCTCAGGAGGAGATTGACCGGGCAAAACATTTACATATCTTGAGGGCAAAATTTTCCATGAATTGGATGGAGTAATCACATAGTGGCGCACAGTAAAGGAAGAATTGCGCTCAAAGAAATCGTTTGCAGCAGTGCCGGGTTCCGGAATTGCCTTTAAAGGTGTGCGAGACGATGTTTAAATCGCTGTTCTCCCAGCAATGAATTATGGGCAGAAATTTGGGAGTGGATAGGATAGATCGACTAGAAAGGTCGAAACAGATTATTTCAAATTAATTCTCGGAGTCTCTAGATTCGCAAATGCCGGAGTCCTAAGAGAGGTCGGTAGTGTAGGAATTTGAAAGATTTTAAAATGAAACCCATTAAACTTTGGATTAATCTAGAGGTGAACAGACTGACTCACTTATAAATAGATGTTTTCGGTGCAGTTACAGGGAAGCAACCAACGCTACTGGTCGTATAAAATTAAACTGCTTGAACGTTCAGGTCTGGAGACGTTCTCCGGAAATGGTGGGAGATAGGAACACGTGACATAGAACGTTAATTTCGATAGACTTCGGATATTAAAAGGCAAGAGATCCTGGCAGCAACGGCCGAAAAACGTTCGCTAGTTGCGCAAATTCACGCGAGTCCGTTATGGGGCTTGCAGACGTTACGTAACACACTGCAAAAGGACGCAAGAGGGGATACGCTTGGTTCAGGGTCGGGGTGGATGCAACGTAGATTAAAGGGACTCGAATGGTAATGGCATCTGTGTGCTTTGCGGTGATAGGAAGACTGGATCCATATCCTTTAATTTGCAGTGACCGAAACTTGAGAGGAAAATGGATGGAATAAATTACTACTTCAACATAGGAACGTAACGCTCTGCCCAAAACATTCTAGGGATAAAAAGCTAACTTCATGAAAGAATTAGGAACATTTCTCGGAAAGGTTCGGACCACTAGAGAAACGGAAATTAAGGAGTGGGAAACAGCATGGTTAGTAATGAGCAGAGCCTAGACTGGAGAGAAATATGTAATAAATCAATAACTACAATAATTAAGTTAGTCAGTAGTTAGGTTAGGTTAGTAAACAGTACAAAAAAAATAAATAAAATAAAATAAAAGTTATAAATTAGTCAATTGTTAAGTATAAGTAGATAAATAAGTCAATAAATATATATATATATATATATATATATATATATAATTAACTTAAAATAAGTAAAATAAGTTAAATAAATTAAAATTAAATTAATTTAAAACAAGTTAAATAAATTAAAATAAGTTATATAAATTAAAATTAAATTAATTAAAATAAGTTAAATAAATTAAATTAAATTAATCAAAATAAGTTAAATAAATTATAATTAAATTAATTAAAATAAGTTAAATAAATTAAAATAAATTAAATTAAAATAAAATAAAAGGAAACGGCTAAAATAAAGCACATTAGGGGCGAAGGGAAGTGGAATCGGAAATGTTAGGGCAGAGGCGTTGGTGCGGACGATTTTCTGTGGTGCTGTTTGTTTTCAGGTGCGTGGAGGCCAAACACTGGAAGGAGAATGCCTGACGCCCGCCAAATAAATAAATAGTCTAAAAACCGGATAGAGTAGCATGTACTCGGCTTCTGACGGCAGGTTTTCCCTTCAGGGTTTTTCCTCAGCCGTACCTTATGGTCTCGTTTCCTGGCTTTGAGGCGATGGAGAGACCATTGGGTGAATACCAGAAGCGAAAGGTTAGAACTCGGTAGCATGTAGGTATTGTAATGGCTTAAAGGCCTTCGGCCCAGCCACATTGGATCAAGTTTCTAATTTGGCTGTAATAATTACCTATTAAATAAAATAAATAAAAAAAAAAATTTTTAATATTATTGTTAAAATAAATATTACTATCTATTTCAGGCTAGTAATGTGTATAGTAACAGTTACAGAAGTGAATAAGAATACGGGAGAAAAAGTTTCATGCGTCTTAAACGTATCGATTTTAATCGTTTAATGCCATCGCACTCGGCTTTAATAGTATAGTGTTATCATTCAGGCTACTGATTCCGAGTTCGCGGTTGAAATTCGGTCAAAATCACGGCACACGTCGGCATAAAACAGATCGCAGAAAGGCACTGCATGATCCTCGCAAATTAAATCTCTAGCAATTTAGCACCAATCGATCAAAAGTTTCGATTTGAATTACTGATAAGATTGGAATATTGTACTTTGCGCGAATGGCCAGCGATACCTAGTATTCAAATCAAACGTCAAATTGCGCACTAGCGCTCCAGGAAAGCTATGGAAAACTACCTTAGGTCTACTGCACAGAGTCTTGCAGAAGGTGCTAGGGCTTCGGACAGAGGGACGGAGAGACAGACGTATTGCTGTCAATCGATTTTGCATCAAGACCCACAAAACATGAATTCTGGCCACACCGCTTGTCAGAGAATAATTATTTATATAGAGCAATAGGAGTTATCCACTTTTGTTACCAGGGCCGTAATAAGGGTTTTTCTGCCGAAAATTCACGTGCTCCGGCGCAAGATTACAACCTTCTTCTTACGAAGTATGTGGGCGTGTAAAGAGAGCTTCGGGTGTCGTGGTTTGGATTTGTTTATTAGTCGACAATTCTTTTCTGTGATCTAAATATCTGGGAGCTGAAGGAAGGTTTCAGAATATTGTACCATATCTCAGGTCGGAATGCATATTCGCAGATCGATTCATTGAATCGTGTTCGGGCGCGTCAACTGCTTCAGTCATTAGTCCGTTAGTGTAGTGCATGTTTTTCTCGGGAAATAGCGTGATCCTCCGCTCGATGGCGAGATCCGCACGACCTACCGTCGGCTAGTGGTCTCCCTAACCAGGACTTTCCAACCAGCGGGCACCTCCCAGTCAGGACAAGCTCTGCTCCCACCGGGGTCCCGGAATATGTGATAGTGTGGTGCATGTTAGTGTAAGTGTGTGTGTAAGAGGAGAGGATAGGACAAGGAAGAGGAAGGACAGATCGGCGCGTTCCATGGCGTTGCTAATCCTGGCATTCGCCGGGTGACGAAAACTACGATCAGTGCAGCCGGTCTAGAATTTCCTCCAGACAGCGACTGAATTCGACTTAGCTGAAAAGCTAGTGTCGAAAATCCTGCCGCCGTCAGGACTCGAACCTAGGACCTCCCGGTCAATGGCGCTGCAGTGACATCAGTTGATGCACTGAGCTACCGCTACCGGTCATATTCGCGAAATATAGATAACGAGAGATGAAGGCTTAATTGAAAGAATTCTGAAAGCATAACTAATGATGTTAATTTTGTATTCATTTCATTTAAATGACGTTCCATTTGAGGTTTGACTTCAAACATTGAATTTAATGGAGTATAAACTGTTTATTTCAAATAAAACAGATTGAAACACTTTTCCTTTCGTTTGCTCTTAATTCGCAATTACTAAACCAATTTTAAACATCTAACATGTACCAGTTACTGTTTATTTATTGCAAGAATATTTGAACCGCGTGAAAACGCGCGTAAACTTAAACAATACGTATAATGAAACATTATACGTATATAAAACATTAAACAATACGTATAATGAAAGCAATGAGAGAATAATCTTTCGTTTCAAACCGACGATGGCATTTCGTTTACGTATAGTAGTTGTAATTTTGAAGGAGGAATTGATTTTGAATGTAAAAGATTCATTGACGTCAAATGAAATTGAAGGGTCTAAAATATTCCAATATGTGCTTCATTTTGATCTACTGACTAAGCGACATCTTTAAGAAAATAAAATACGTCTGTTTCTGTAGATTTTGATTTTCTAAATCCACGTCAATACCTCAAAAAGTAGTGTTAACTGATAGAAAGTTTCCATTCGTACATAGAAAGGTCCTTTATATAGAAACGCAATGTATTTGAAGAAACTGATAAAGATTGGACAAATAGGCCGATAAGGATGCATAATTACCTGCTCTGAAAGAAAAAAAAACTGGAAATATTCCGGGCCATGAGGATGCGTTAAAGAATCGATATTACGGGTCTGTAATGACAGGCCCAAAAGTATTCAACAAAAATCCGGAAATTCATCTAAAATGTCCGAAGTTATATTTTACTTACCGATTATTTTGAAAATTTCAAAGGAAGTTTTGAAACATATATAGTGTGGAAAATTCTTGAGTTAACATAGTTAGTTGAATTTGGGACGTAGAACTTTTGTGAAATTTAACCTCAATTCTCGAAAATATTAGTTAAAAAGTGCACCTCGCTAACGTTTTCTTTCAATGTTCTCTACAATGTGTCTAGTTGATGTCATATCTTTGACCAAATTTACATTGTATTTCTTTAATTATTTGATTTCAAAATATCCTCGTTCTGTCATATGATGTGAGACTTCTTTATGACTTTTCTAAACAATGATTGTTTTACAATTTCTTGTATTATTTTAAAAATACAATTGAATTATTTGATTACGCCCCAAAGAGTTCCAAAATTTTAGAAACGGTCAAAGGAGAAAATTTCAATTAACACTCGAAAATCCAATATATACTTAAAAAAACCTAACATAATACAAAACATTGTTTGCAGATTTGAATAAGAGAAAATTCTTTTGATTCATTCGTAGGAGTTGTTATAAGACAGGCACGCGAACGGACGAAAGAACGAACGAAGAGGACAGGCAAAAGAACTGGCAGAAAGGCCACGTAAGCGGACAGGCAGGCGGTCAGGCAGGCGGACAGGCAGGCGGACAGGCAGGCGGACAGGCAGGCGGACAGGCAGGCGGACAGGCAGGCGGGCAGGCAGGCGGACAGGCAGGCGGAGCAGGCAGGCGGACAGGCAGGCAGGCGGACAGGCAGGCAGGCGGACAGGCAGGCAGGCGGACAGTCAGGCGGGCAGGCAGGCGGACAGGCAGGCGGACAGGCAGGCGGACAGGCAGGCGGACAGGCAGGCGGACAGGGCAGGCGTGATCTTGAAGTGCCGCTATGGAAAATTCGGAATACAGTATGTATGTATGTTTGTTTCTATATATTTATAATATAATATATTAAGTATACGTATAATGAACATGTGCTAGCCATGTACGGATAATAATTGTAAATCAAGTATGAATTCTTAATTGTAAGAACATATGGTACACATGGTGTCTTAGAATAAGCACCTCTGATAGCAAGGCATCTCTTTGTACACGTGTGATCCACAATCCACGTTCAGCTGCAGTCAAGGAGATTCCATAAATTTAATGAATGCCTGTGCATGCAGTTTGCCTAGAATCAGGAGGAAATGCTTTGCAGCTGGAAAGTGTTTAACTCCGCTACTTGAACGCAGCCACTACATGTTCATTGGCAGAGTGTCAATATTCGACTCTTCTCCTCGCCTAGACGATCGTAACGTTTATTCCCAGTATATTATTGGTGTATCCTGGCAGCGGGCAACACGGAACGAAGTGTGCATTTGCAACGCCATGAGCGCGGCCGCTGCCCCCATTGGCGGTGCGATCAGCGGCCTTCGGCGCCGGCGCCGCTGGGCGAGGCGGGCGGGGCGGGGCGGGGCGGGCTCCTCCAGCGCCAGCAGCCCGGGCCGGCGGCGCCGCGGGCGGGGGCGGGGCGGGCGGTCCGGCCGGCGGGGCGGGGCGAGCGCGGGCGCGGGATCCAACGACGCCTGGGCGCCCGCCAGCCGCCCGCCCGCCCGCCCCGCCCCGCCCGCCCGCGAGGCCACTCCGAGTGCCAATTACACGATATTCACCTTCCACGACATCTGCGCGCCTTGCGGGCTGCAGCTGGTTCAACGCACTCCTCCTGGGTCATTGATTGACCCTGCGCGTCTCGTCCACCGCTCATTAGTCTGGTCGGTGTTGTGAGTGTTTTACCGGAGGTAGCGCTGCTCCGCCCCGTCGGCTTGCGGGAACTCATCGCCCAACATATGTGCTAGTGTAAGGTGTGGGTACGTTGACAAGAAATAAAAGAAAAAAGACCGTGGTGTGAGACCCGTTTGTTAGAGTACTGCTCCCGCATCCGCCCGATATTGATCGGGATACCACGGAAACTACCGACTGGAGCAGTCGGTCGCTAAAATTTCACCTTCGGACAGCGACTGCATTCGAACTATCCACCGTCTAGTCCAACTAGCCAACGACTAGACTCGCACTCTAGGACCTCCCTGTCAGAGACAGCGCCAAAGCGAGTTCACTTAGTCGGTGCTCTCCCAGACATGTATAATCGCAAATTTCAAACATATCGTCACCGACGTTTAGTCTTCACAGGAATAAAATTTTGTTCCAGAACCACAGAACCTATTAAACACGTAGCAGACCTCTCCGCGCACATCTGCCACATTGAAGGAGGCGACGACAGCAATGGGCCTGGACCACAGGGCAGCAGTTACTTCCTCCTGCATTTTATTTTATTTTTAATTTATTTTATTGTTTGGTTGTATTTTAGGCAGTTAATTGTAGTATTACTATATGTTTATAAACTTTCAGGCAGTACTTTATGAAAAGTTATGGATTTGTGTATTAATATTCAATGTTAAATTACTGGATCGATTTTACCAACATGCACTTAATGACGCGGGTAAAGGTGTTGTTGAACGTAGTGCCCTAAGATGTATGCCCAGTGTCCCTTCCCCAGTTCCTCAATCGTCACTCAACTTTCGTGGCTGTACAAAGTCGGCACTAGTCACTACTATAGTTCGTCACTAATACATTGAAAACAGTACACTGAACGCTCTGTCTAACCATCTACTTGTTCTCTGAAGAAACTTACGGATTGTAGCAAAGATCATTTTATTTGATTCAGTTCATTGAGATTAGTTGCCCGAAACATGAAACAAAACTTTTTGGCTTGCTTAATCGTTAATGAAAATTAATATATGCAAATTTCTTAAACAAATAATCCAACAAAAATATATAAATACTTTCATGACTGAAAGCCGTTATACTAGTTTATGCAACTCAACATAACTGTCTTCATATAAGAACTGCTATACTATTTTCTCGCTGAACTATCGTGGAACATTGATATTGTTTTTATGAAGATGGGTTTCCTATTCTATTAAGAACAATCACTTTTCTGGTGATTTCTGGTGATGATGTGAACAAAACATTTTGTATAACATGTATTATTTACAAACAATTTACATCTACGAAGTACGATGCGAGTATATAGCGGATTTATTAAGACGAGATACTTGGCTGATGGCAATTGACGAAAGGTAAACTCTGTGCAGTTAAAACTCATGAACACTATGTAAACTGGAAACTCGTTTAAACATGGAATACACGTGTAAATAAATTGAACACAAAATGAAGTTCATTACGTTACAAGTTTACAAGTCGCAGGTTTCAAGACGCAAGTCGCTTTTCGTTGAACCTCTGAACTTTTGAAAACTGCAAATTTAGGAATATATTTTTAGATATAATGTGAGAAAGTACGTGCAGTTGTATCACTACTAGTACATTTGTGTCATGCATGGTGGTTAAAACAAATCATAGAATATTTTCATTTCTTTAAATTGAAGGAGAGAAAAAAGATTCTGTGCACCATTAGAGTATCAGCTTCCATTCAATGAAATGCAAAATGTAGCTACTGCAATGCAGCCATTTTTGTCCGAATTGCCCAACAATTAAAAAAACGTTTTCCACGAGGTTTAGTCAGAACAATGATGAAAGCAAACATTCCATGAAAGTAACTATATTATATTTACTTCAGAAATTTTCTACACAAAAACAGAAATAATGATTAGAAAAACATATTAGTGCCATTTTAAATGTCTATTTTACACATTTAAATGCTTATTTTACATTTTAAATGACTATTTCCTGCATATTTCTACAGTTTTTCGTGCCTATAAATCCCCAGTTTACTGATCAGTCTTGAAATGTATTTCACATATGTTAATGACATTTTAATAATTCCAAATCAATAAGTGAGAACTGGGATTGCATATATGTTAATGGTTCTTATTTTATTTCTGCTGTAAGTTGGGTTTAAGTATGCTTCTGCTTCTTTGCAAAGCTCTGTTTCAGATTCTTTTATGTGCATAAGATCAATCTCTTTCAGTTGTTCAATTCCAAGGTATTTATATTGAGAAGAGCTATCAAGATTTTGTATCGTGTTTTCAAGCCTCATGTCTTATCCCCCGCCGGGAGCGGTAGCTCAGTGCATCAACTGTCACTGCAGCACCTCTGACCGGGAGGTCCTAGGTTACACTCCCCACGGCGGCAGGATTTTCGATACTAGCTTTTCACCTAGGTCGAATTCAGTCACTGTCAGGAGGAGAATTCTAGCGGCCGGCTGCTCTGATCGGTAGTTTTCATTGAACATTGAAAATAGAGAGTTTTATCTTAGAGAAAGTATATCCGCAAAAATCAAATCTTTAAAAAAGTTCGTGTACATTTAAAAAAAGAAAACACGATTTGTTTTCTCCTAGTTTGGACTTGAAATTAATACAAATTTAAATAATTTTCTTTTTTTTCAACGAACAGAAGGTACGCTAAAAGAATGGCACAGGTCTCATTTTCGTTGAACACTCTGCATTTTATAAATGTGCAAATTTAGAAATAACGCGAGAAAATGTGCTTTTCTAGAACCACTACTTTAACGTAGCGTTTGTATTGAAGTGTTGGGTCGTGATGTGACGTGCATTGTAGTGTAGTTAAAATGTCACGTGGTTAATAGTTTAAAATATTTGTATTGTATAGACATAAAATGTAAATTTATTGCATTATTGTTATTATTATTATTGATTTTATTGTTATCATCGTTACCATTATTGATATTGTTATAAAAAATGTTATACTTTAATAATATTGTTAATTGCAATTAGGCAGATGCCCGATTACCGCACGTGCCATATAGTTATTTATTGCTGATCATTGGTTGTTGCTAAGTGTCCTCGTAGAAACTGTCCTGCCCATCTCGCGACTGTCCGGTATGGAAAGGCATTAATCCCAAAAGCTTCTACCAATTCTCTGACATTCTACTGCATTTCTCCCATGGAGAATAGCTGTCTTTGAGTATGAGCGCTGCTCAAACGGGTTACATTCATCCCGCACGGCGACAGCCAGACCAATGATTTCACATTGTTCTCTGTGCTAATAGAGACAATTTCCTTCAAGCGACAAATAAAATTTAGAAAATCTTTTAGAAAAAATACTTGCCATGAATTCTGCCCGAACCCTCGTATAATCCCATATTTTATTTTATTTCCAAATATTTATCTGATTATGTACATTTTTCAAATTGATGTCTAGAAATGTAGATTTATTTAAATTAATGCCCCGAATATATGACATTTATTTTGACGTAGCCTTAGTAGAAAGAAAATAAATAACTACTAGTTCGTGCTAAAGTATTTTAGACTCGAACCACATAACCTTTCTTCCTTCTTTTACAATAATTTTGGATAAATCAGCAGCCGCATCAGCTTAGATCTTCTATGGAAAGGTATCGAGCAGCACTACATTTCCTATAAAAACAATACTACTAAGCACCACATCAACTGAAATTAAACGTGGATTCTGTAATTTTCTACAACAATCTTCAAGACGAAGTAAATAATGAATAAAACATTTGTATGTGTAATCAATAAATTTCTTGTCGTATAACGCAACTTTTTTCTGAACATTTACCCCCATTGGATATTTTGGTAATAAAGATTGTGGACATATATGTTTTAAACGATCAAATTTGTTCCGACGAGTAGTATGAAATGCGCGCACTTACCTGCGGCCGGCCTCGTAGTACACCTTCATGCCCTGCACGTTGGCGGCGGCTCGCTCCATCACCTCCAGGAAGCTCTTCTCCCAGGCCAGCACGGCGCCAGTCCCTGCACACGAGCTCTTACCCTCCGGCACTTGCTTTTGTAATTGGACTAAGTCAATGTACTTTAACATAACACCCTCATCGATACAAAAATTTTATTTATCTTTATTGCCAAAGACAGAGGTACATCCATGCAATTCAACCACATAGAATACCAAGTAATTAGTTTAATTTCACATGCAGCTGAAGGTTCTGCAAGTGCAGAACCACAAAACGTGCGATGTTGCATTTTTGGGTAATGGTTCAATCATTGTGTTTTTGCAAAGGGAATAAATGAGATGGGTCTACGAACATGTTTAGCCGATAGGTTAGCACCTTCAAAAGCTTTAGCGTCATTGCCAGGTTTGTTATGCAAACGTCATGTTTCCACTACTGATGGTAAACTTAAAGCATTGGTCGTAAGGCCCTGTTGATTTCAGGTTTACTATAGCCGTCTGGGGATCCATGAGGTCCTCTGAGACACTACAACGCTTTGTTGACAACGATGAAATCCTATTAGAGAACTGATATCCCATAATTTTAATTATATATAATATATTGTAATTTTAATTATTTAATAAAGATATGGATTATTTTATACCATTTCAGTATCAGTTTAGTTTACTTATTTTGTAATGTTTTAATAATGGAAGTGGAGACATGAAAAGATGACAATTAAGAACGGACATTCTGGTGGCGTAAATTCTAAAACAGCTGAGCATCGCCAAACGTGGCATCGCTCTGCGAATATTCTTCCGCCAGTCACATAGATTGGAGCAACAGCTGTTGATGCCTCCAAGTGTGACTTTAGTGCATGTCGTTGAAGCTGGCAATAGTTTTCACGAGTGATTAACATAGTTCCGGTATAATCAATAAAACTAATATAGTAAGAGCTAATACACATCATATCGAAAAGACTCTGAGAATATGAAGGTGTAGGAATTATGTCGGATGTAAATGAACAGGCCATAAATACCGAATATCACAGCACGCGTTGTTTAATTTCATCACGCATTTAGTTAAACTTGCAATAGACTTAACTTCAATCACAGTTATGCATGTAAAAATTTTTTTAAAGCTGTAAAGTGTACTTTTTTCATTCTAGCTAATTACAAACATTGATGTCATGAGAATAACCTTCAAATGGCGGAACGACAAGAATAAAAGGACACGTTAGCCAACGTTTGTGAAATGAGTGCGAATGCCATGTCCGCGAGTATCAGCGACCACACTCACCCAGTCGGCGGTGCCCGCCTCGTTGCCGCTCTCGTCCATGTTGACGGCCGAGAAGTTGACGCGCAGCATGTAGAGCGAGAGCACGGCGCCGGCGCCCACCACGTGGCCGTGCGCGTCGCGGCGCACGGCGCCCGCAGCCCGGGGGGGGCCCCCACACGCACACACAGCAACTGATGGCACTGCAGCGCCTCTGACCGGGAGGTCCTAGGTTACACTCCCCACGGCGACAGGATATTCGACTCTAGCTTTTCAGCTAGGTCGAATTCAGCCGCTGTCTGGAGGAGTATTCTAGCGGCCGGCTGCTCAGACCGGTAGTTTTCCGTGGTTTCTCTGATCAACACCAGGCGAATGCCGGAGCAGTACCCTACCAAACGGGCCACGGACCGCGCGCGATCTGTACTTCCCATTCCTTGTCCTATCCTCTCCCCTTACACACACACACACTTACATGCACTACTCTACCACATATCCCAGGAGATCGGTCGGGAGCTTAGAGCTTGTCCCGGCTGGGGCGGTGCCCCGCTGGTGGGAGAGTCCTGGTTAGGGGGAAACCCCACTAGCCGACGGTAGGTAGGCGCCGGATCTCGCCATCCAGTGGGGGAAGATCACCGCCCTCTCCCGAAAAAAACATGCACTACACTAACGGGACTAATGACCAGAGCAGTTGACGCGCCCGGTAACACGAAAAATCAATCTATCAATCAATCCACACGCGTCCCCTCGAGCCCGTCTTCCGTTCGCCGCCCAGGCGCTCGCTCGCGGCAGCGTCCATTCGAGCGACGGCGCGCCAGTGCAAGGAAGAGGTGTTCCGTTCACGGTTTCGAGATTGTTCAAGGAGATCGTCGTGTGAATCGTCCTGATTCAGAGTTATAGGGAGTATTTGGCACGGAGAAGCGGAACAGCAATCGACAGCTCTATCGGATCTTCTGCGCAGGATTAGTTTGTTTCGCATCAATTTTGCGCATCTTGCTTGCGCAGATGATACATATTTCAGTCGATTGGTGTACGGTTCGCTGTTCAAAATCTCCTATTACTGTTATGATATTAATGGGCAAGGACTGTTTCAGTTGAATAATTGAGAATCATGAAGGTATCCTCACCTGCAGTCTTGAATATTTATACCACTTGTCTTTATTTATAGCTATTATATAGCTGAGTATCTCTAGTTATGGATTTGTTATCATTGCAGTTTATGTGCTAACAGTAGAAACAGGATTTCTATGCATTAACAAATGCTAAAATATACATGCAAACATGCACTAATACAAAGCCGAATATTCACAAAGAAATGTAAAAATGAAGAAAACATGCATCATCAATTTTTTTTACTTTATTTTTTGTTGGCTTAAATGCATTTTGTAACAGTGAACAATTTACAGATTTTAACATTGTCGTACGTTAAATCCTTTCTTTTATCAGAAAAATGTTTTTGAATGCACAAAATAAACTTTCTAAGGCAGAAGACGTAATTGAAATGTTCTTCAAAGATGAAATCTAAGTCAATGGGAGATCAAATTCGGCATTTTCTTATTTTTCATCACAAATAATGTTTATTTTCATTTTGGAGAAATTTAAAATCAGGATTTTAATATAACATTGCAAATAATTTCTCCTCAGCACCCTGAAGTCCAAACCAAATTCCAAATACATCTTGAAGCATTCAACAATTTTTACTGACGCCACAGGTTGTTCGAAATTTTTTAATTGCAATGAACAATTTTACAAACTTTGTTGTAACATTTATTAAGTTTTGCTTCACTGGTTTTCCTTTAAATATTTTCTGAGGTAGTTTAATACACGATCATGTTCAGTGCGTATACGTTTGCAAATTGGTCGAACTACTTACTATTGTTGCCATAATGATTTTCTTTACAGATACAGTGGTCCGAAAAGCGGCAGGGGTAGAAAAAAAAGATAACGAAGTTCACACGAATTTACAATTTTTTTCAATACTTTTGAAAATAATAGAGGTAAAATTCTGGAACTTGAGCAAAATGTTTTTAAAGGGCATATGTAAAAAAATTTTTTTAAATTTTTTTTTTTTTTTTTTATTTCTCAATTACAGCCATTGCATTAAACTACATTTCCATCTGTCCTTAGACAACTACTATTCCCAACCCATTGTTTGAGATGAATCGCCCGCGCAAGTCTTGGAACAAGCAAATTTACCCTTAAAAAACATCTATTAATATTGCATCGCACGTAAGCGGACTGTGAATCTGCACTTTGTTACATTTCCCTCCCATTGTCAGTTACCACGAGATATTGAGTTACGGCTTATCTCTTTCCGTATCCAGCGTGACTTGACTTATCGTTTGGCTCTGAAAATTCATATGGCGATTGTCACTCACAGCATATGAACTCGCCTTAGAAATCGAGCGCAAGTACCGGAGGATTCAAATGTGTAGTACAGTCGGCTCCGGTTATAATGAACTCGCATACAGTGAACTTAAGTTACTGGTCCCGTTTCATTTGCAGTACAAATAAGCATACGAAGGTTCGGTGAACGGTGAATTCGGTACGAAGATTCGTGAACCTGAACCTCGGCAAAAGTGAACGTAGAAAATACAACGTCCTGGAAATTAATTCCCTCTTGGAATATAATATATCGCCTCAGTGCCTCAAATTTCAGGACTAGGGAGCTTGAAAAAATATCCTCGGCCAAAGGTGATAATCGAAGAAGTCTCCCCTGGAGGGAAAATAGGGAACCCGGAATAGGGTCCTGATAGGTCATACTGAAGATTAGGTGGCGGATTTTGATGACCTAAAATATCGCAAAAAGGATCAAAAAAATGATCTTAAAATGCTTTAAAAATGTCTTAAAACCAAAGAAAAATGAAGTAAAAAATCTTATCAAAACCAGTTTGGATGAATAATTTAAACTCTTAGATACTTACTATGTATTTAGATTAAACAGTAAAAAACTGTATGTGACGTATGGGGGAGAAAATCATCTGCGCACGCTTTTCTGCGTTTCAGAATCCCTTCCTAACAATTTAACTATTAATAGTTGAAAGATGAATAATAATAATAATAATAATAATAATAATAATAATAATAATAAATTTAAAAACGTTAAAAATGAACATTTCAAAAACTAGATATTTTCGTTTCCGACTTACAGAAAACTTATTTGTAATGGTAAACGAACTGCCGATCTGATTTGCTGTATTGCTAAAAATAGAAACTCACACTAAGCTCTACTACCACTACAAGCAAATCAAGGGGCCATATCAGCATTAGCTCAATCGATCAGGGAAAAGCGGACAAAAACCTGATCGAGATGGCCGTCATTAACCCGGAAGCTGAAGTAAACTACTTGTTATAGGCATATTAAATCTATTTTAAAAATTATACAATACAAATGTAAACTAATTCATTATACTATCTATATCATCGTTTTGTGAAAGAAAACATTATTTTTCATTTCGACGATCAGTATGGTCTCTAATTGTATAGAAACAGTTATGCAGCAGAAAGATTTTACTTTTAACTTAAATTTATGTCTGATTTTAATTGTTTAATTTCATCTGGTAATGCGTTGTAAAGTAACGTACATGTATTGTATGTGGATTTCTTGTAGTGAGCTGTTAATACTGACAGTTGATGAACATGATTTCTACGCATGTGTTGTAATTATAAATATCAGTATTACATGATGTTCCCACCGTTAAGTAAGTTTTGACAAATATTACAGATTCGTAAATAAATAGGCAAAGTAATGGTAAGATGAAAAGAGGCTTGCAGGGATCACGTGGATAGGATTTTTTCATTATTCGATAATTTCTTCTGCAATCTAAATGTCTGGGCACTAAAGGATATTCCCAGAATATTATTCCATATTTCAGGCGGAATGTACTTTTGTAAAATACACGCAACGAGGGCATTAAGGCTGACAGAATTTGAAGAATTTGAATGCGTAACATAATGAGCTTAATTTAGTGTTTATTTCTGTTATATAATATTCCCTGTGGCGTAATAGGCAATTCCGGGATTTCTAGTGTTAAATCTTATTATGTAGCATTGCAGTAAAGAGGTTATAAAACAAAAAGGTGCAGATATGTGCAGCTAAATGTGTGTTAATCTGATTAAGGGCATTCTACTTGAAAAATAAAAAAAAGTATTGAGGGAGGAATACGCAGGGCAAAATATATAATCCACAATACACGTGACTAACATTGTTACGCTCTATACGTCAGAATTCAGCTGTATTATGCATAACAGAATTCGGCACTTTTTGTTAAAATATACCTAACTTTAGTCATAAGTGTCTTCTATTCGGAAATACAAAAACAATTCACAAAAAATTAAAACACTTTTTTTTGTTTCACAAATATCGTTGACAATAATCAATGAATTCGAGTGTTTCGAGTAATGGTAACTTTACGAGATCGGGAGGATGAAAAAAGCGATTGAAATATCTGTGTAGAGCTGAAGTAGTGTGCTCCATTGACTTCCAAGCGAGATTTGCTGAGTCAGAATTTCGAACAAGCACTTTGAATTTTGCCATTTTGGCCAGGTTTGTGGCCCGATTCAACCAGTGTGCGCCGCCCAGTTTCACTGCGGAAACAAAGGCCGTGTCCTGCGTGGGCTGCAACTGGCGGCGGTGACGGCGATGGTTGCTCAGTTTCAAGCTTAATTTTACGTGATATTCCGCGGGATGAAGCGCGTTGAGTTCTACGTAGGCGAGAGGAAGCTCGCGACTCGCTTGGCGATATCTGCCGTGCCGCACGCAAAAGCGATGCAGAAAAGAGGCAGTGAAGAAGGGTGTCAAGACTACTTTAAGATATTTAGACAAAGAGGACAATTCAGAATCAAGAATCAAAAAGACAGCACGAACTCTGGAGAAGGATGTAGCCAAATTACTAATGAAAAGTAAAAAGTAAACGGTTGAATATAATTGATTCTTTAAGGACAAGTAAAGATATTGAAATTTTCATTTCATACTGTTACTGTATTTTGCTGTATCTCTATATTAATAAAATGAATCGTAATGGAGAAATTCAATATAATTTTGATAACATCGGATATAGTGAACCAAAAATGTTAGTCCCCTGAAGTTCACAATCTGGAGTCGACTGTATAACGATAAACAACAAAGACAAGACCGTGGTTTCTGAATCTAAGAAGAATATACTATTTATATAAAATATACGTCAATTTTATTATTAACTTAGATAAAATATAATAAAAAGTACTTAATAGAAGTGTAAATATGCAATATTAAATGAACAAAAACATGCATATTGCATGAATGCATAATGCGTGTAAAATGCATAAATTTTTTCGAAAAAATGTACCAAAACCTGCAAACTTGGAAACACAGAAAAGGATGTTGTTTTAATGGGTTTGCCATGAAACATATGTACAAACAAATTTACAAAGCTCTATGAAGATTGAATAAAATGCACGAGAATCCTGTCTGTAGTTATCAGTATGAATATAAGTGCAGATTTAGAATGCCTTGTTTGGGTGGAATTCCAAATGAAGTATTCTTTATGTGCTTTCAATAATTCAAACTTAACAACGTTTGAAGCGATAAACGTCCTTCAATTCTTTCAACGATGGGCGCCCTCCCTAATGATTTCTCTTACAATCGCCACCTAGTTTTATAGTTCTGTAAGTTGGAGGCCACCAAACGAAAGGAGAGAAAAATATACTTGGCAGCCGAGTTTTCCTAACTTCCAAAAGTACGAAAGTAAAATGCGGTTCCAGTAAAACAGAGGGGCGACGACATACTTTCTCTTATAATGACGATTCTTTTACGAGTTTTCAGATTGAATAATAGACAAGAAAACAAATAATAACTAATTCACTATGTAATACATTTATATTAAATTAAATTTGATTCAGGTTATATTAATGACAGTCCAATGAACTTATTTTTTGGAAGATGTAAATTAAAAATAAGGTTTATTAAAATATTTATTATTGTATTCACCTATTCACGACGTTTGGAGAACTTGAATTTGGTCTCATCTTCAGGAACCGTAATTATATACTGCATAAATCAATATTTCTTCTTCATTGTCAAAATATGTTTACAAATAAAAGTATCCAAAGTTTTTTTTGACAATCATTTATTCAGTAATTTCCCAACGTTTCGTAACTCGTTTTGTTACATCTTCAGCTGCTTAATGAGGGAACGCTATCCCATTGAATTAATCACTTTCGCAACCTGACGGAAGGCAGGAGAAGAATCAAGTGGCAGGACAAGCAGCGATGAATCGATGGTCCCTTATACGTTACTTGCGATCTGTCCCTCTCTGTTCTGGCGGTTCTGTTTTTTCCCTCTATTCAATCGCCGCTCAATCGCCCGACCGTTATCTTCGACCCGGCATGTCCCTCGTCTTATCTTCGCACGCGTAAATATTGCATTCGTAAGTATCGCCGTACCAAAATGCACCGGGGTTGGGCCGGGCGCAGCGTGTACACAGCGAGGACTCACCCGATGGTGGTGTTGAGGGCGGCGAGGATCTGCGGCTTAGTGAGGCCCGCCACTCGGTGGCGTTGTACTTCCACAGCTCGAGGACGCTGCTGGCCAGGCAGCCGGTCTCCAGGCTGTCCACGATGTGGCAGTACATGCCGATGGGCAGCACCACGCTGGGTCGAAGTCGGGCCAGCCGTCGTCCGCCCGCGGCTCCAAGTCGTCGGCCAGGTTGATGTCGCCCTCCCGGTCGCCGACGCTCGCGCCCCAGCCCAGGCCCCGGCCCCGGCCGTCGGGCTCCGGGTCGCCTTCCCCGCCCCGGCCCCGCCCCGCCGCCGTCGTCCTCGCCGCCCCCCCCGCCCGTCCTCGCTTACGACGCAGGTTCATGCTGATCACCGGAATCCTGCAACGGAGTCATCGCCAATTAGTCCTCGGCAGCCCGCAACCTTACCTCAGTGTAGACGCACTAATAACTGAAAGCATCAAAAACAATTTTTCAATTTAATAGTGGAACTGGAAAGCAATTACTAGAACGTTCGGAGAAACCTGACCAATGATTTTTCGTGTTTCCGGGCGCTCAACTGCTTCGGTCATTAGTCCCGTTAGTGAAGTGCATTTTTTCGGAGATGGCGGTGATTTTCCTCGCTGGATGGCGAGATCCGGCACCGACCTACCGTCGGCTAGTGGGGTTTCCCTACGGACTCTCCACCAGCGGGCCGCCCCAGCTGGGACAAGCTTTAAGCTCCCGACCGGTCTCCCGGAATATGTGGTAGTGTAGTGCATGTTAGTGTAAGTGTGTGTGTAAGCGGAGAGGATAGGACAAGGAAAAGGAAGGACAGATAGCGGTCCGTGGCCCGTTTTGATAGGTACTGCTCCGACATTCGCCTGGTGTTGACCGGAGAAACCACGGAAAACTACCGATCAGAGCAGCCGGCCGCTAGAATTCTCCTCCAGACAGCGACTGAATTCAACTTAGCTGTAAATCTAGTGTCTAAAATCCTGCCTTTAATAACATTAGTTGTTTTACTAATGTTATTAAAATCTACAGTATTAAGGAACAAAATGTAATATTTAAATTTGAATGGGAAAAATATCAGCCTAAATACATATATTCTATTATCAATAATTCTAATTAAAAATATTTATTTCACTAAACCACTGACCAACAAACAGTGCGTAAACCTCTCGCAAATGGCAGTAAAAATAAAGCTGGCACTTCTACAGGCATTGACAAACATTCGGAAAAGTAACGAACGGAGGAACAGTACCAACGCCCACGCTCAGAATAACTAAACATTCCCAAATTCTCGTTTCTTCTCGTAAGTTAGGGAAAAGAATCAAGTAAATAGCCTGCGTTAAAAGGTTCGTGTATTTACGTAAGAAATCGTGTTGATTCTACCTTCTTGTTAGAGTTTAATTTATATGCAGTTGAAAATGTGACAGTCGTATTTTACTACGCTAACATGATCTTATTTTCCCCTTCTCCACTAACATCCTCCTCCACTTCAAAACAATAAACGCTCCAATAGTCAAGTTAAATAAACATGAAACTTCAAAAGTAATGAAGGGTTATCCGGGACTCACATTTGCATGAGAATAGACAAATAAATCATGTGTGTAATATTGTACTGTCAAAATCCCAAAAACCCCAAAGAAAATAAATTTAAAAAATATTATTTGCATCTACAGACCTCAACAAAGCGAGTTATAAATCACTTAAGTTCCATAGAAAATCTAGAGATAAACTCTGAACAAAATTGTAGTGTAGTGCATGTGGTGGCATGTAGTGTATGTGATGGCGTTGATGTTCCCGCTGGAAGGAAGATCCGGTGCCGACCTACGTTGGCTTGGGGATTTTCCCCACCAGGTATCTTCCACCAGCGCATCGTGGCGCCGCCACAGCCGGGACAAGCTCGAGCTCCCGACTGCCCCGACAAGTGTGGTAGTCCAGAGCACTTGAGTGTGTCAAGTGACGGCAGGATAAGAAAGAAGGAAATATCGCGCGTGGTTCGTGGCCTATTTGTACTGCTCCGGCTTCGCTCGGTGCTGAAAACTATGGATCAGAACAGCTGAAGATCTGATCGATAGAGTCAGTAGAGAATAGGATGAAAAAAACAACAAAAAGCTAGCGAAACAGAAACAGGTTTGAAGTAACACGAGAAAGTCAGTCATTCAAGCACAACTAGTTATAGATGTGTTACAATTTGATTTAATTTTCAAACAAATTTATGGAGAAAACTTAAATAGTCTGGGATCGCTATGAAAATCAAAAACCTTCCGTAAAATCAAACCCAAAACGAAATCTATATAAAGAAAATGAATCGTGGAAATGCATGTAAGCGCATAGCTTTCGAACGAATGCACCATATTGGATAATTCTTTTTTGTGTGTTCGTTACTGTCAGACACGCATTGAAAAGGGAGTGAGTGAAACAAGACTGTGAGAGGTCTTCAATATGTTAACAAATTATTAAAGAGGAAAGAGAGAGGAGAAAGAGATAAGAAGAGAATAGAGAGGGAAAAAGGAAGAGGGGAAAAGTGAGAAAGGTGAAAAGTGTGTGGGAAGAGAGAAAGAAAGAGAAGAGAGAGAGAGAGAGGTGGAAATAAAGAAAAAGAGAAAGACGGTAAAAGTGAGAGGAGGAAAATGTTGGGGGAAGTGAGAAAAAATAGAGAATCAAAGAGAGGAGAGGGAAATAGAGAAGGAAAGGAAGAGAGAGGAGGAAGAGAAAGGAAAGAGAAAGACGGGAAGTCGGGGAAAAGGGGTGAGGAGAAAAGAAAGTGACAGAGAGGGGAGTAGAAGAGAGAGAGGTAAAGAAGGAGGAGGGAAAGAGTGGGAAAATATAGAAAGAAAAGGCAGAGGCAAAAGAGAGAAAAAGAGATAGGTAAAAGTGAGATAAAAGAGAGAGGAAAGAGAATTGGAAAAATGAGAGGAAAAGAGAGAATTGGGAAATGAGAAGGAAATAAGGAAGGGGTAAGAGAGAGGAAAAGTTAGAGTGTACAAAGAGACAGGGAGAGAAGAGTAAAGATAAAGACAAAGCGCGCGAGACGGAGCGAGCGAGCGAGCGAGCGAGCGAGCGAGCGAAGAGAGAGAGAGAGAGAGAGAGAGAGCAGGGCTCTGTAGTAAAAATTAGAAAAAGCATGTATGTATGATCCATGCTATTACTTTGTATCTGTATATTGTATTATATGTTGAAAGGCGCATTGGGCGACTCTGACATGTAAAACACTTTTAAAAGGGACATTAAAAGAAAGATGTACCTCCCCGTAATTTCAGTTTATGATACAGGCAGCGTTTAACATATTTAATGTCCCAAGATGCACGCGGTAGATGAGAGAATGTGATGAGATTTCTCTCTTACGTTTGGAGGGGGCACCTCGCCTTTCAGAATGCCCAGATAATTAATTACTATTTTTATATTGTATACGAACTTGAAACATTTTTCCCCTTTATATTTATTTGACTGACCTGACAATAAATAAATTTTGAGAATAATTAACTGAAAACTCGGAAGCATCAGTGAAAATGGTTCTACAAAATTGAGCCACCATGTATCAGTAAAATTATTTTAGTCTTGTACTATATTTCACTTTTCAAATGAATCATTTGTAAATAAAATTTAATAGAAATGTTGATCCAGTGGGAAACAGAAGGGCTCCGAAATGTAGTTGCTCCCTCTTATTTTAGGCTGCGCAAGCCTATGCAACTGAATCCATCAAATAGATAATAATTTCAGCAGATAGCATGGGCGACAGATCTCCCATCCAATTTCTGTGTCACGGGTTTGTTTACATCTAATGAGGAAGTTTGTTGACGTGACCAATGAGTTGACACTCACACAAAATCTCTGCCAAAAGGAATAGAGACATCATACGAGGCTAGAATGACATCACTTTAGGCGATCACATGCCAGATCAACTCGTTGAGAAATTACAACGTGCCGCCTCAACATCATAGTAACAACTCTGTCAATGGAAGTTCAGAAATGCGCTAGAAGCGGTGGCAGTGATCAAATAAATAATAAATGCCCTCAACATGCAATAACTATTTGTATTAGAATTGCTGAGTATCAGTATTATACATATAAAATACATTAACTACATCGGAATATATGTCACATTGTATTCACTACATCGGAGATTGACCACTGGAGTTTCTTGTAGGTCAATTCACAATATTTAGAGGTAAACACTGCTTTAGAAAAGTGAATAAAACCAAAAAGTCAACAGGATAAGAGCAACAAAGCCCTCGAAGCACAAACAAAGAAGGCAATCGGGGTTACAACCGCCATTTTCAATTCGGCATTAAGACTAGGTCATTTTCCTAAAACTTGGAAACCTGATATTATTCTTCCGTCAATACTCCAGGAAAAGACCCACAGACTCCAACTCTTGAAAAATTATTCGGGAAACTAATCTATACACGTTTAAACAAATATGTACTAGAAATACAGTCTATACCTAATGCTCACGTCGGATTCAGAAACAGAAACTCGACAACGCAGACTCCTGAGACTTTCAGAGTTCATGGCTAATGCATTTCATCCACACAAACATACATTAAAAATATTTCTTGACATTGACAAGGCGTTGCACAAAATGTGGTACCCCGGATTTCTATTTAAACTGCAACGTCTAGGTACACCAAACTACCTTTATAAAATTATCGACAGCTTTCTAGCAGATCGTCATTTCCTCGTGAGAATAAATTATACGTAGTCTAGTCAAAGTCAAACTAGTGCCGGTGTTCCTCAAGGGTCAAGCCGACTGATATGATGACTAACAATTAAGTATCCTTGCTCAGTGTGGTGTAATGCAGGAAAAACATAATGAAAAACTGCAAATCATACAAAACAAATGGTTGAGGAAAATAAGTAAGATTCGCTGGTTTATTAGCAATAAACAATTACACTGAGAATTACGAGTAGAGTCAATACATGAACACATCCTAAATTCCTCTCACACGTTTTCGATATTCTTTCAGAATCTCCAACCACACCCATCTTTAAACTTGGCAGAAACTACCCAAAACAAAACAGAATATGCCTACGATTTCCCAAAGATAAATTCAGACCACCATAAATCCTGAATTGCATTAATTCCCAACATCTGGTAATATAAAATATTAACTTCCAACTATTATATTCAAAGAATAGTTGCAAGTATAAATTTCACATCAGTCAAACCGAATTTTAAACTTAATCCTCTAAAAAAAGCCTGTAAAAATCAGGACAATTAGCGTGAGAAGGATTTAAATTTACAAATCAACAATATTACAAATCATTAATATGTAATATGTGAACACCTGATAGGCGTAATTGCCGAACAGGAGGTAATAGAACAAGAAAAGTGAACTTGATTATTTTATTCTTTACTTTGCGTTTCAAAATTTAGAGCACTGACCTACATAAAAGGTTACTTACGTTAAAAAGCGAACAAGATAATATAAAATGTTATGATAAAAATATGAAAAATAATACAATTCTGAGACCACTGATATAAAACAATATGTGAGACTTGCCATTCAAATAAACATCATAGATTAAAACAAGTACAAAGAACTTTGGCCATGGCGGTTGTATATAGAAAAAAAGTGTGACGGTTCTATTTTGCTGTCTAGATGTGAGAAGGGAATCTTTGCTGCGTAAGAACTGAATATTTCATAGTGGTGAACCGACTTCACCCCATCATCGCCAACCACCACGTTGTGTTCTGTGTGATCTCCATGATTTTCGCAAGAACCAAAACATCTGCATAAATGTGCGCCCTGAAGCATGGCTGGGTCGTAGCAATTCATAAGCGCAAGAGTAAATGAACGATTGACTAGTGATATCGGAGTTCGTTCTCTACACTTTTGCTGCTTAAGGCAACATTTTAATGCATTCCTGTGCTCACAATATTTCGAATTGCATGAAGGCCATGATTAAGCATGTCGTCCTCCACGAGGGTTAAGTTGCGTTGAACAAGTCGAAATATCGCGTTCACGTGTTGATTTGTCCTCTACACGCTCTCCCGAACCCTACCATGCTATATTAAAGCCTTCCCACTTGTTCCGAAGTGGCATCGCTCGGAGGCCCTTGAGGCCGACAGTGATGGCCTAGGAGAGGTGGCGCAGTGCATCAACTAATGTCACTGCAGTGCCTCTGACAGGGAGGTCCTAGGTTTCAGTACCCTAACAAACGAGCTACGGATCGCGCGCGATCTTTCCTTCTTCTTCCTCCCTTTCCTACCAATCCTCACCCCTTACTTACACAAACGTACACTAACAAGCACTACACTACCACACATTCGGGAGCTTAGAGCTTGCCCCGACTGGGGCGGTGCCTCGCTGGTGGGAGATACCTGGTTGAGGCAAACATCACTAACTGACGTTACTGTACGCCGGAACTCGCCATACAGCGGGCGAAGATCACCGCCACCTCCCGATGAAAAATACACTACATTTACGGGACTAATGACTTCGGTCGTTGATCTGCCCGGAATCACCAACTCCCAACCAAGCGAGGGTGATTGAGCGTGCGCGGCGGGGGGGCGGGGACGACACTCGCCGCACGTGGGCCGCGCCGGAAGTGCGCTTCGATCGAGTGGCGGGGAGGGCGGGAGGGCGCCGCGGAGTCCCCATGATTCCGCCGCCACGGGCGAGCGTTTGGTGCGAGGGGGCGGCTCCGCCTCTCCCACCCCGCAACGGCGCTCCTCCAAGTAACGCTCACACAAATCAACCCAACACGCGCTCATCTGACGTGATATTTATGAAGGTTGCGAATCGGTTCGAATAAGGTTATTAACTAGTGGTGTAATGAATTCACGCACTTTCTGTTGATTATAACGGTTTCGTTACTATACTATAATTCCTTATAATACTACTCGAACCCGTAAAACGCTTTGCAACTCAAATTGCGGCAGGATTTTCGACACTACCTTTTCACCTAGGTCGAATTCAGTCGCTGTCTGGAGGAGAATTCTAGCGGCCGGCTGCTCTGATCGGTAGTTTTCCGTGGTTTCTCCGATCAACATCAGATGAATGCCGGGGCAGTACCATAACAAACGGGCCACGGACAGCGCGCGATCTGTCCTTCCTCTTCCTTGTCCTATCCTCTCCCTTCACACACGCTTACACTAACATGCACTACACTATCACTATTCCGGGAGACGAGTCGGAGTTGGGAGCTTGACCGGCTGGGTGGTGCCCCGCTGGTGGGATAGTCCTGGTTAGGGGGAAACCCCACTTGCCGACGGTAGGTCGGTGCCGGATCTCGCCATCCAGCGAGGGAAGATCACTGCCATCTTCCGAGAAAAAGTATGCACGACACTAACGGGACTAATGACCGAAGCAGTTGACGCGCTTGGAAACACGAAAACTCAATCAAAACCTACACGTCGGTTGAGGATTTTCCCCAAGCAGGTATATTCCACCATCAGGGCACTCCCGTGCCGGGAGAAGCTGTTAGCTCCCGACTGGTCTTCCGGCATATCGGGAGTGTAGTGCATGTGTGTGTGCGTGGGGAAGGGGTGTGGAAAGGACAAGAAGTAGGAAGGAATGATCGCGCACGGTCCCTGGTCCGTTTGTTAGAGTACTGCACCGGCATTAGACAGGCGGTGATCGGAGGAAGCACGGAAAGATACCGATCAAAGCAGCCGGCCTCTAGAAGTCTCCTACAGCTAGGGACTGAATTCCAGCTGTGACGCTACCCTTGCCACTCTCGGGACTCGAATCCTGGGACCTGCGGGGCAGAAGCACTGCAGCAATGTCGATGTTGCCTTGGCGGTGGAATAAGCCGGTCACAATTTCACGGATATTCTCTAGAATTGAATTGGTATTTATTGTCTTAATTTTTTTAACAATCTGAGCAGTTGAAGTATTAAAAAATCGGAAATATTACAGTTGTTTCTTTTAACGATTCTTGCCATTGTGAGTCCGTCTGTCTTGTTTCCGTACACATCCATGAGGTATGCAGCAGGTAGAGCAGGTATTGAAAATCGATGCCCTGCCTGCGTAGGGCAGGAAGTTGGCGCAGCCATTTTCGGGCGAGGCTGAGCCCTTGGCCGCGCCTTCGTGAGCTTCGCTTTGAAATCCACATCACGCATCGCCTGACGCGGCCGCCGTGGGCGCGGGGGCGGGGCTCCATCGAGCGGGCCTCGCCGTGATGCAACCGCGCTGCCCTACGACGTGTCCCGACCGCCTTCTCGCCCTTCATTTGGGAAATGCTTCCGGCTCGTAAATCGCGTTGCAAGCTCATTTCCGCTCGTGTCGCGGCCCGCCAGGCGGCCGAGGCCAGATCACATAGAGGAGACTTCGTTTGCAGGAACTTCAGGAACCGGGCCCTGACCGTGGCAACGACAGCCCGTACAATCCTGATACGGAAATACAACATGCAAGTTTTAGCATGTGGCCGTATTTTCTACTCAAAATTATACGAGAAGAACAATTGATTTAGGGATCATTTGAACATTGTAAAAATGATTAATATAATGTTATTCGGTGCTGTAATATACAATACTATTTTTATCCAAGTTTTCCCCTGCCTAATATTTTACTTTCTCGTATTATCACGTTTAGGTAGTAAAGAGAAAGTATGGCAGAACTGCGTAAAGTACAGATTCATGAAGTATCACTAGCTTCTAATTTTGAAATCATGACTGAGAACAATAAGAGTAGCACGAGACCCAATTCTTCATTGTTTTCTCTCAGAGTATCGACATGCACATGTGGCCTCCGAGTAGGAGATATCTTTTCCATGCACTAACTGAAACATCCAGTCCTTCATCAGGCACTAAGACAAGACATTTTCAGACACGAATTGTTGTCTATGTGCCACACGTACCGGATGTTTTTCGATCCGCTGGGGATATTATTTGCTGCCAGGGGTGAATTTCTTTATTCACATGAGTGAGAGAGAGAGAAAGAAGAAAGAAAGAAAGGAGAGAAAGAGAGAGAAAAGAGAAAGAGAGAAAAGAGAAAGAAAGAGAGAAAGAGAAAGAAAAAGAGAGAGAGAAAGAGACAGAGAAAGAAAGAGAGAGAGAAAGAAAGAGAGAAAAAGAAAAGAGGGAAAGAAAAAAGAAAGAGAGAAAGAAAGAGAAAGAAAGAAAGAGAGAGAAAAAAGAAAAAGAGAAAAAAGAGAGAGAAAAGAGGAGAGAGGAGAGAGAGAGAGAGAGAGAGAGAGAGAGAGAGAGAGAGAGAGAGAGAGAGAGAGAGAGAGAGAGAGAGAGAGAGAGAGAGAGAGAAAATTGGAGATTATCTGTAGTTGTTTTTACCTTTGTTTATTTCCTTGCGCTTGTCCACATTAAAGAGAGTGAATAAAGCTTCTGGTCGGACATGAAACTACGCTTCCTGATTTGTGTTTGTAGAGTTGGCCTTGCATTTCTTCCCAGATTCTCAGCGCTCTTGAATCGACGCGCCGACCTCTTCCCTAATGCCCCTAGGGTGACACCAATGGACGGAAGAGGTTTACAAATTCTCCTTTGACACACGTTTTTCATCATTTTATTCCATTCGTATGTAAGTCAGTGGCATTACCGTTGCACATATATTCTCGTATTATTTGAAACGGTTAAGTAAAAATAGAAAACTTTACTTCGCCTGTCTCTTGAAAAACTCTTCAAACCAAGGGATATTAAAAGAATATATTTCATATTTAAAAATTCAAAAGTTTCAATGAAAATTGCAGTTGTACCATATAATTAGTGTATACAAAGATACATGTGTTCTTACAACAAATTCAAAGCACATCGGATAAATACATTTCGGCATTAGGTGCCATGAAATCTGTTTTCTGTCAAAATCTGTTACTGATATTTAGCATTACTTTCTCAATGGTATATACTAACTTTGAAATGCGGCAAGCAATTTCAAGCAAATTTCGTATTAGAGCAAGAACATACGGAGTTGAGGAGTGAAACTGTTTACATAGATTTTTATTTTCTCGCCCCCGCTTTCGCAGAGAGGTAGTAGAGAGCAACCTACGTAATGCTGCGAAGAAAACGGGAAAATTTTCGGGAGCAAACTCTTATTACAGGGCCCCGGTAACGAAAAAGTTGGTGAATCCAGTTGCTGAAGTTAGGACAAAATCACCTAACACGTGGTGTAGCCAGAATCTATGTTTTGTGGGTGCATGATACCAAAAAATCGAATGACGGCACGTATGCGCGTATGTTCGTCTGAACATTTCAAATTTTTGAACTGATAAAATTGGTTTTAATTTGTTTTCGCAATCGTCAATGCCGGTTAAGAATCTGAAAAATATGTTATATAACGTTATAAGATACATTCTAGGGGGGAAAACTGATACAGCACTCCAAGGTCATCACGTCAAAAATCATTTTCTATAATATATTTCTTTTTCTAATTGAATTTGGCGTCAAAATTGGTTGACAACACTACCTTCAAATTCAACTATTTTCCCGTTCCTGCAATTTTTGCGGCAATTTTATGCAAAAGAAGCTGAGAAAATCCAAAGCACAAGAATTCGTTTCTCTGCAACAGATTGCCTAGAAAGCTATTTTTGGGAATCTACGTCATTTGTTATACCCTTTCATATGAGCATCGCAAGTATCGATTTCGTTTACAGCAATTTCACCACCTATACGTCTATATACTTTGTATTCAAGATACTAGTATAATAACTATAAATCCAATTGAATAAAAGAAATGTTCTCCTACCTCATGCCCTAAAATGCATTAATTACACGGACCGTCCGAAGCTAATCCACATGCTTACTTGGACGTTGGTAGCACTTTCTTTGCGCAATGTCCAAATATCCTTCTGAATGAACTCCATGGAAAATATTTTACTTTTTTTCATGTATTTGAAATTTCTGTTTTTTAACACATTTTATTTTCTGCTTTTTAGTACCTCTTAAATTTTTGTATGTTATTGCAATTGGAAAAAATTACTTTTTTAAAACTCCATTTTCCTTTTTTATTTCGACTGCACCGGATTCAGGGAGCGGACTGCAAATAGAGAAGAGGCATTGAAACACGTCACAAACCTCCCGTCCAACCACCCGCACTCACTCCGGGCGCTTCGTTCACAATGCTGAGGTAGGAATACAAGCAGCTCTCATGCTGTAAAAGTAATGCGTCCCAAAAGTAATGCGTCGGATTTTTAAGCACAAAATTATTAATCAGATAAGTACAGCCACTTACAATTCTTCAAAGTATAACACTTGAACGTCGATACATTTTCGCCAGCGTGATTTCCTTGCCTCGTACGCCCTAAACGTTCTCGGTGAAGTCCTTTACGGCCCTCGTCATACTTGTTTCGTTACCTTTAAAAGTCAATGTCTTTAAAAGCGTTTCTTGCATGGGCCCGGTCCAGGGAACAAAACGAAGTACCGCCGGAGCAAGGTCGGGACTATATGGCGGTTGTAGAAGCGTTGCCACACCGATGTCGGCCAGTGGACCCGACAGCGATGGCGGTGGGCAAGCACGTTTTTTTTATTTTTAAAGTTGTTGCGTCTACAATTCGACGCAACGCGTCTCCAAGCCCTTTAAGGAACGTTGAGCACTTTGCGCAGGAGTAATCCTTCTAACTAACTAGTAACTTTTTAGTTTGCATGTCACGTCACGCGCAGTCAGTTGTCAAGAGGACTGCAGGTAGCATCTCCGCGTACGCGCCTCCGCTACGCGCTCCTGCGTCACTTCCCAGCGGCCAGAATTGGGAAGCAATAGGATCGTAGCTAGGGTTTAGGACATTTTACAGGGGTTGAGAGCCATAGTGAAGCAGCCAAACTCGTTTCGTTGGAACGCATTTCATGAGATTCGACGGGAATCGAACTCGACCTCTGTAGTGAAATGCTAGCGACTTCGCTATGCCACCAGCCAGCCCGTTGTCATCGTGATGCTACCAGGAAGCGGTGCAGGGTGACCGGTCGTTCGGGTGCGGTCTCCTTTATTTATTTTTTTTATTTATTTATTTTACGTCAAAAACAGTTGAAAACTGCGTATGACGTGCTATGGGGAAAAGTGAATTGTGTGCACATTTTCAAAATTCTGTGATCCTACACTAAGTCATATACTACTTAAATTTTGAATTTTGAAAGGAGAAAAACAAAACTCCCATGTAGTAAATCTATTTTCAAAAATAAATAAGCAATAATTTTGAATTTTGAAAGGAGAAAAACAAAAACTCCCAGGTAATAAAATCTATTTTCAAGGATAAATAAGCAATAAATTTTGAATTTTGAAAGGAGAAAAAACAAAAACTCCCATGTAATAAAATCTATTTTCAAGGATAAATAGCAATAAATTTTGGCTCTTATTAATTCCTGCCATGCGACAACATGGAAACGATAATTTGAATAATTGTATTTCACTGAATTCTAGAAGACGTGCACAGAAAATGAAGTTACATTTACGTCCAGAAGAAACAAGGGGCCATCTCAGCATTTGCTCAATGGATCAGGGAAACTGACGAAAAACCTGATCGAGATGGGGTCATTGACCGAAGTTGTAGTACAATAGTTGTTAAGGTGTTTAAACTCATTTATACAGTCCAAATGGTAAATAATGCATTATGTATCATTGTTAAAATTAATGTTACTTTTCTTGTGATGCTCAGTATAGTCTCTAATTGTATAGAAACAGTGGGTGCGGGTGACCGTCCTTTCAGGTGGGTGACCGGTCGTTCAGACTCTGAACCCTTGTTTGTGTAACGGACATTTACGGTGTGTCCAGGAGGTACGAACTTACTGTGCACTATCCTCTTTGTGTTTAAAAAGCAATGAGCATGATTTTCACGCTTGATTTGCTCATGCAGCCTTTGAGTGCGGAGACCTCGAGGTGTGACACTCAGCGCTCTGCCCTTTATTTCCTGGTCATACTCTTCAGATCAACCTCTAATTTTCGGTGATAAGTGTCAAAAAATTAAGATGAATAATCTCGAAAGTTTCCACCGGTGTCTTGTTCAGCTTCTGCAAAACTCTATCGCGTATCAAATCCAAAGACTCCTCCATCGTCAAGTGCGACACGACTAGTGCACAGGAGCTCACACTTACGTTCTAACCTCCCAGTGCACGGAGGCAACTGACCAAGGAACAGTTGAAAGCTAAAACTCTCTGACCGTCCTGTGATTTATGGTTGGGTTAAAAACTTGCGACGAATTAGTTTTGGGACAGACTTGTTCACACGTGGACCACTTAGTTGGCCACAGGAAGTATCTTTGAAACGGTTTGAAGTATCGAGATGCATTTGCTCCACATTTTGTAGTAGATGTTGGGAAAACTAAATTCATTTTCATTTTTGACGTACCATTAACTCAAGCTATGAGTTTTACTTTCTGCTAGGGACTAGAGAGAACATATGTAATGCTCCATGAAAAAACGGCGAATTTTCTGCAGAAAACTCTTATTACAGGGCCCTGGCAACAAAATTTCCAATTGGTAAGTTTAGAAGGGAAAATCCTCTAACACGTCATGTAGCAAGAATTCATGTTTGTGGGTCCTTGATACCCAAAAACCGAATGCCGGCAAAATGTCTATCCGTCCGTCTGTGAATAACGCTAGAGTAAAACCGTTCAGCCTATTTTCTCCAAAATTGATGTTCCCAATCAATCTGGCTGATGTCGCGGCCCTGGAATTTGAAACCGATGTTTAAATTTGGGGGTTCTTTGCATGATGCCCTTTAACAATTTTAAAATTGTCTGCATCATTTTATTAAATTTTGTTGTTGGATATTGTGGTACAGGTCTCATGGTCGTTGAAAATCCTGATTTTTCGAAAATTGAAAAAATTAAAAATTTTGTCTGAGTCTTCCTACAAATAAAATGTTAAAGAGATAGATTCTTCCCTTCGTGAAATGTGTTCCTTAAAAATACACTTTGAAATAAGGACATGCACAATTTTTCGAAAATTGAGTACTTTTCGGTTATTTTGAGGACAGTACAAGTGAGAAAGTAAGCCTGTTAAGTTTTAAATGGTAGTATATATTTTCCCAATACCACTCTAAAGACCTGCAAGAGAGTACAATGTTATAAGTAGGGCACCGATTTTGGTGACCTCAAACATCGCCAAAAATGATCAAAAAATTGCTCTTAAAATGCCTACAAAATGCCCTAAAACCAGAGAAAAGCGTCGTAAAATCTTATCAAAACCAGTTCGGATAAACAACTTAAACTGTTGGATAAGTTACAAATGTAATCGAGGCTTCTTCCATTCGTTCCAGTGAACTCGGCTTGCAAACGTTTGATTCGGACTGTTATTTACCAGAAATCTGCTCTTTGGTTATCCGAAGCGGCCGAACCTGGCAATGGCGCTGATATACGTCACAAGAATTATTTACAACGGCTGTCAAAACAATTTCTGAGCGAACAGGCTGCAGAGTAATCCTGTGAAGAACATTTGTTGCTTTGTAAAGATTATTTGAAGCAAGTACCATTTAAAATGACATTAAAATCGATGAAATCAGCAAAAATGCATTAACAATGACGGAAAAAATAAAAAAAGACTTATTTGTCGAAATCGACACAAAATGCAAAGTAATGACGTCTAAAAATCGATCATTTCAATTTGTCATTACATAAAATGAATTACTATACTAAACGGCATTGTTCAAAAGTCAAAAGAAAAAACTCTCCCTAGTTATAAGTAAGTATTTTAATGAAATGTCATTTTTTCTTTTAAATTTAGATCATTTTCTTTTGGTACAGACATTAATTTTATGTAATGACAGAAGAAAATTACAAATTTTTAAACATTATTTTAGCATTTTTTCGATTGCAACGAATAAGTCATCTTTTTCATTTTCTGCCATTTTAAAGCAGTTTTTGTTGATTTCATTATCCGCTTCAATATTAGCATATTTTAATATCATTTTAATGGTACTTGCTTCAACTAATATTTACGGGATGTAACAAATATTCTCCAAAGAATTCCTGAGTGGTCTCTATTTCTTCGCTCGTAAAAATTGTAAAGTCAGCAGTTATATGTAATCAAGCTTCTGTCTCGCCTATCAGGACCACTGCCGGTTCGGCCGATTTCGCGATAACGAAAGACGGAGAAACCCTAGTAAAGAACAGTTCAAACAAAATGTTTGCAAGCCAAATTTCGTTTCGATTGACGGAACTACAAATGTCGAGGCTCACAATGTTGCTAATGCTATTGTTGGGACTCTTGAGCCGAATGCACCAGGCAAGATATTCTTTTAACAACAGACTTTTGAAAATTATGAAAATTATTCATATTTTAATACTGAATTATATTTTTCAGTGTTAAATGAGTGAAAAATTGATATTATCTTCTAAGATATACGATTGGCTGAAATTTTTATTATTATTATTATTATTATTATTATTATTATTATCATTATCATTATCATTATCATTATATTATCATTATCATTATTATTATTATTATTATTATCATTATCATTATCATTATCATTATCATTATCATTATCATTATCATTATCATTATCATCATATCATTATCATTATCATTATCATTATCATTATCATTATCATTATCATTATCATTATCATCATCATCATTTTATTAATATTAACTAAGAAAACAATGAAATATAATTCCCCCAAATATCTGTGTAATTTAATCATCTGAACTGGTTTTGATCAATTTTTTTTCCTTTTCTTTTCAGACATTTAAAAAATACTTTAAGAGCATTTTATTGATCTTTTTTGACGATGTTTCAGATCATCAAAATCGTGCGCAGCCTAACATGCGGGGGCACCGACATTTCTGTCCCCGCTTGGTCTCCATTTTCCATTCAACTTGTCTATTTTATGTACAAATCACTTATTTCAAAGGTATCAGTAGATGTCCCCTGCAGTGCATCTGACCGAGAAGCCCTACAATTTGAGTCTCGACGTTGGCAGATGCAGATTGCTAGGTGGAATTGAGCCGCTCTCTGGAGGAGATTCTAGCGGCCGGCTTCACGGGGCGTCAACCCCTCCTAGAAGCGAACGATACACATTCAAAAATATACCTTTTAGTAGTTTTCTACACTAACTAGAACCATTCAATAATCAATTGTTTATGTTATATATAAACACTAAGTACACAAATAAAAATTACATTTTTATTCAGATTAAAAGAAAGTTAAATTAGATAATAAAGATATTTAAAATTTAAATTTTCTTTAAAAGAAAACATCAAGTTGGTTAGACAATATACTCCTCCAATTGTCCCTTTCTCCTTCTCCCACCGACTAAAAGTTGGGTGCGTTGTCATATTTGCTAATAAAAACTAATGCATATTAAAAAATGTCGTTAATTAACAAATGCTATACTGATTTTTTTTCAAATCTATGGATCATAAGAATGTAACTCATTATTTCCAAATTGGCACTGCTCTTCTTTTCTGATACAAGACTTCAAAGCATTTTGAACTTCGCGTTCTCCGCTTGAAAGCGTACGTTGGAGTGAGAAGAGCCGAGCGCTTTTCGCTCGCGTCAAGGCCAGCGAAATCGTGGCGTACTGAACACTCATCTACCGGATTTAAAGAAATCTCCAGCGAAATCACCTCAAGGACTGATTTACTTTCATTTTGTAATAAAAGTATTCTAGAAATGTTTTTTTGGAACTATTATCGACGTTAACGTATTGAGGCTACACTTGTAACAAACACATAGTTTCAATTTAGGATACGCGAATATGCTAAACATAAAATATAACGTTCAATCAGTGTTTAGTTTGTACGGTTGAGTTACCTACAGATAATCGAAAAAATTCTTATTTTATTTATTTATTTATTTTACGTCAAAAATAGTTAAAAACCGTGTGTGACATTATAATTCACTGATCGGACAAAAGGCCTAATATTGTGTCGAATCTCCTTTTGCCCTGGAGTAACTCGATGTGATAGGGTCTCAACGAGACGTTGGACGTTCCTGCAGAAATATTGAGCCATGATGCTCTATAGTCGCCCATAATTGCGGAAGTGTTCCTGGTGCAGGATTTATGCATGAACTGACCTCTCGATTATGACTCATAAATGTTCGATGGGATTCACGGCTGGCGAGCTGGGTAGCCAAATTATTCACTCGGATTGTCCAGAATTTTCATCAAACCAATCGCGGACAATTGTGACCTGTTGACATGCCGCATTGTCATCCATAAAAATTCCATCGTTGTTTGGGAACATGAAGTCCAAGAACGGCTGCAAGTGGTCTCCAAGTCATTGAACATAACCGTTTCCAGACAATGATCAGTTCAGTTGAGCCAGGAGATCCAGTCCATTCCACGAAAAACAGCCCACACTATTATGGAGCCACCTTCAGCTTGCAAAGTGCCTTGTTGACAACTCGGTTTCACGGCTTTGTGGCTTTGAGGGGCCGGCGCCCCTCTTATCTACCATCAGTTCTTACCAAGTGAAATCGGGACTCATCTGACCAAGCCAAGGGCTTCTCGAGGCACTCTAGTCGGTCTTCTGCCCATTAAAGGGTTATGCCTGAAAATAGGAATTCTCGGCTCGCTATTCCCACTTAATCTCAAAGTATTGAATTTACTATCGATTTACGAAATAGAATGTTCCATGTATCTAGCTCCCAAATATCATTAAGAGTTCAAAGCCTTTTAATTCCCGTCGTGCGACCATAATCACACCAGAAACATTTTCACATGAATCAATTAATCACTTGAGTACAAATGAAAAATCTGTCAGCGAATGAACTGCATTTTTATGCCTTTCGTACGCGAAATTACTACTACCTGTGTATTTGGATATTGCTCTTCCATAACTTTTGTCACCGGCAATATAATACATCTTCCTTTTAATGTCATTCAATATTCAGGATATTGCAGCAATATCGATGTGTATGAAATCGTTTTGAACCTATGAGCGCCCAAGGACCGCTCTCTCCGGCGTCGGATGCTCTCCACGCAATGCACCTGTCACGCTCTTTCACTGCGTTTACTCTTTCGCCCTATGCTTCAACATAGGGCCTCATATTCGCACTAACGGTGCAGGATTTGGTCGGAGAGCGCGGCGCCGCGTGACGTTCGAGGGAATAACAATTTTTTGTCTTCGTCTGAAAGTAGCTGCAACTTAATTTAATGAATTCGCGTGTCATACCGTCAATTCTGGACGGTATTGAAATCATTATTTATGATGTTTGGAGGATTATTTTCATTTTATGTTAAGTTTGTTGATTCAAAATGTGCATTGAATTTTTTTGGCCGTTCGTTGGTCGCATCAACTGATGTCACTGCAGCGCCTCTGACCGGGAGGTCCTAGGTTCGAGTTCTGACGGCGACAGGATTTTCGACACTAGCTTTCAAGCTAGGTCGAATTCAGTCGTTGTCTGGAGGAGAATTCTAGCGGCCGGCTGCTCTGATCGGTAGTTTTCCGCGGTTTCTCCGATCAACACCAGTAGAATGCAGGAGCAGTACCTTAAAAAACGGGCCACAGACCGCGCGCGATCTTTCCTTCCTCATCCTTGTCCTATCCTCTCCTCTTACACACACACTAACGTGCACTACACTAACACATATTCTGGGGAGACCGATGGGAGCTTAGAGCTTGTCCCGGCTGGGACGGTGCCCCGCTGATGGGAGAGTCCTAGTTATGGGGAAACCCCACTAGCCGACGGTAAGTCGGCGCCGGATCTCGCCATCCAGCGGGGGAAGATCACCGCCATCTCCCGAGAAAAGAACATGAACTACACTAACGTGACTAATGATCAAAGCAGCTGACGCGCCCGGAAACTCGAAAAAATCAATCAATCAATTAAACCGAGCGTATTTGCCTCCAAAAAAGCTGAGAGGAAGTGCTAATTATAAATTATACAAAATATATATGTGTGTGTGTGTGCTGTGTTGTGTGTGCGCGGGTATGTTCAAATTAAGCGACTTAGAAAAAATCTGACTCAACAAAGAACTTTGTGGCATAGAATTACGAGTGAAGCTGGCTAATTCTTCACTGCCTACACGGTTCATGCAGGGCGGTTTACTTTAACCGCCATATTTC
>CAXIVR010000783.1:0-10465 GCA_964035755.1 Teleogryllus oceanicus
AAAAACTGACGAAAAACTGACGAAAAACTGACGAAAAACTGACGAAAAACTGACGAAAAACTGACGAAAAACTGACGAAAAACTGACGAAAAACTGACGAAAAACTGACGAAAAACTGACGAAAAACTGATGAAAAACTGATGAAAAACTGATGAAAAACTGACGAAAAACGACGAAAAACGACGAAAAAAAACTGATGAAAAACGGATGAAAAACGGATGAAAAACGGATGAAAAACGGATGAAAAACGGATGAAAAACGGATGAAAAACGGATGAAAAACTGATGAAAAGCTGAGTTCAGGTTTAGCAGCACAAAAAATCTTGAAATTGTAACCCGGGGTAGTTTTGTAATTAATGTAATTTTGTAAGTATTAATGAAAATTATGAAGAAATTTAGTAAATAAGTAATAAATAATTAAGTAAATAAGTAAATATAAATAATAATATAATTTATATAATATATTATATATTATATACATGTTATAGAATCTATTTAATTTCCGACTTATGTCATTTTTCTGGCAGTACAATGTATATAATATATAATAATAATAAATAAAATATAAATATTAAATATAAAAATAATTAATATAAATTAAAATTAATATGTAAGTAAAATGTAATTTGAAGTAAACATAAGACAAGTAAATAAATAAAAGTAAGGCAATAGAAAGTTTAGAATTCCGGTTCAGCATTACAAAAAAAAAAAATCTTGAAATTTTTGTCTTCCAGCGAAAAGTTTTGAAAACCGGCTCGGGTTCATTTCCGGCGCCTGCTCTTTCTTCTGGAGGCTGGGTCCGCAGGGAAAGCGATGACCCTTGCGCCGGTCTCTCCTGATCCGCAGGCCTCTGCGCTTGGCCTCCTTCGGGCGCAGTTACAATGCGCTTTTATTGCTTCCTCCGCGGCTGCTGCCAAGGTGGGGCCGCGCAAAACACAGCCACGGCAGCGCCAGTACCTGGGGACGCGTGGGCTCACACAGAAGGCGAAAGGAAGGGCGGTGCAGTCGCTTTGAGCGAGTTATTTTCAGAAGCTATTTAAGTTAATTTCCTCTACAAATCACGGGGAGCGGTGGCTCAGTGCATATACTGATGTCACTACAGCACTTCTGACCCCGAGGTCCTAGGTTCGAGTCACGACAGCGGCAGGAATTTCAACTACATTGGAATTCAGTCGCTGCCTGGAGGAGAATTCTAACGCCCGGCTGCTCCGATTAGTAGTTTCCCGTGGTTTCACCTACCAACACCAGGCGAATGCCGGAGCAGTACCCCAACAATCGGGTCACGGACCGCGCGCGATATTTCCTTCCTCATTCTTGTCCTATCATCCCCCCCTTACACTCACACTTACACTAATATGCGCAACACTACCGCACACGCCCGGACTTTAGATCTTGTCCCGGCTGGGGCGGTGACCGCTGGTGGCGGAACCTGGTTGTTTCCCGAACAACCCCGCTAGTCGACTGTAGGTCGGCGCTGGATCTCGGCATCCAGTGGGGGATATCACAGCCAACTCACGATAAAACATGCACTACACTTATGAACAGTTCCCCGCGCGGAGGGCGGGAAGAGGTGGAACCGCGAGTGACGGTCGCAGTTCCTCAACCACTTTCTAGGGCGGAATGCAGACTAGGAAGGAACAAGGGAAGAATCGGAATAACGCGCGACCGGACGCAATCCGCCATGCCGCGCGGAAAGGCGATCAGTTTCATTCGCCGCTTGCGCCATCCCGCTAACGAAAGCATCTCCTATGTTACTAGGGCTGAGATTTATAAGCAATAAAATCAGCGAAATATGCACATATATATGAAGATATTTTTAGTAATATATGCAATGAGAAAAGGAAAATACGGAAATAGTCTAATGTAATGTTAAGTGTAAAAATGAATAAAAAGTTTAACGAGGAAAATATGTATTCAGGGGGAAAAAAAGATACAGAAATCGTATAAATTGTTACAAGCGACAAACAATAAGTCAAGGGTTTAATTTTGAAGAGCACTCATCTCTTAGAAAAATAATGGGAGGTGCAGTTAATGTACAGTTCACAAAATAAAAAATATAAGTATTGCCACAAAAATATGATTTCCTTTCAATTTACAGTAAAATCTAGTGACCACAGAGCAGGTGGCAAGAGAACTGACGCCGTCGCTTTCAGTTACATGCTAAAGTAACTGTAAATGCAGGGCTTCTCTTCGCGAATGGGGGGGTGAATATGCAACTAAATTGATTGTGAATGCTTCAAAACGTATGCAATTCGTTGAAACGGATGTCTTAGTTAACAGAAAAAAATGCAAATGCATATAAATCACAGCCCTAGTTATTACGCAATTAAAAGCACTTCCCGAGTGGGACGGTGTTCCAACAGTGCAAGGGCATTTAAGTGTGTCGAGACTGCATTACGATAGCAAAGCAGATGGCAAAGCAGACTCAAGCGTGGAGAAAGCACGAACTCTGGAAAAAGACATACTAACGGGATTTACTAATGAAAAAGTTCGAAGCAAATAATTGATTTTTTAAGAATAAATAAAGATCTTGAAATTTCCAGTTCGTGCTGTTAATGTATTTTGCTGTATCTACTCGTATAAGCCGGTGTCCACCAACAATGGACCATCTAAACGATTCAAGATATCGAAATGCAGTTTTTCTGAACAATGCGGAATCATGGGGCAAGTAACATGCCGTAGAGTAATTGTCTATAATATTTTTAGTTTTCGAAAAATGTAATCATCGTCGATTTTTTGAACGGAACTATGTACTTTTCTCAACAGCAATGGATTGACCATTAAAAGAGGATTAAAATGATGTATCTTATGCTAATATTTTGATAGTAACTTGAGTATAAAATTAAACTTTCTGACGTGATTTTGAATGAAACAGGCAATGGTGTAACCGCCCTGCAACTCCGCCTTCGAGGCGTCAAGACTTGCGTGGAGAGAGGAGACTGAGAGGTGGCAGTGGGGATAGAGGCAAATCTACAGCAATCCTTGGTGTTGACTCAGATGTCACACTAAGAAATAACAATTTTAACGATCAGAATGGGAGATTTTTTTCATTTATTTATTTCGACTTAACTGGGCTTCTACTGAAATTTCAAAACATAGATCGTTCCGAAGAACGATATAAAATGGTAGCGTAAGGAAGATGATAATAAATATCATTTTGAACTGAACAAGAAGCCAACCACCGTCTCGTCGTTGGTAAATGTCATGTTCAATTAAAATGATCACTCGTCCACTTATCAACCATACGACTGCTGTTCATAAATGGAAAATAAAACAATGCAATTTCGACTTCAGCCGTGGATTTCCAAGTTTGTGGCAGCACGTGGCGCTATGGAGTGAGAAACTCTCTAATCACTATTAGTAGTCGCGTCTGCAGATAAACGTTTCTGTTAAAGTTTGGTGAATTTACAGGGATAGGACCGTGAAGAGTATTTCAAAATTTGAATTGCTTTGTTATTTCAGTACGTGTTTAAATGGGAAGGTTATTTACAGTACATAATAAGAGGAAATATCTACTGAAGATCCTTTAAAACCGTGGAGCCTGAAGTTGAGCAAAATGAAATAGATTTTTTACTGGTTTTGGAAAAGATCCTGACGGTTTCGGACTAATATTTTTGACAGCATTTGTTTCCGCTGAGTACATTGTCCTCCTTGCTCCCGCCCTTCTTCATCAGCAGCTAATATCAATTCCTCCATCGAAAGTTCCGATCGTGCCGGGCCGTCCGCAATGGGTGACTGCCAGGCCGAGCCGACGGCACCGCGCCTCGCCGGGCTGTGCCTAACGAGCCAGGAGCTCCTAGTGGGTTTCTCGCTTTACAGTGCGCGCTTCAGAAATTTTTTTACATAAAATTTTTCTGTTCCTAATTTATTTCTCCAAAATATCCCTGAAGGTTTCAGTAGGATTAATGTCTGAAGATAGTGGTGGCGTTTCCAGATATCGTGTATTGGAAAGGATCCTCATTCTTGCGTTTCAAGCAGTGTGCTTTGGATCATTGTCCTTCTGAAAATGAAATATTCTTTGCAGCCCATTTTTCAGCACTTTTGAGTAGTTCCTCTCTTCCTCTCTGTATTTCCACCTCTGTATTTCATTGGAGGTTGGTCTCTTCCTCCGTGCTATACATCTCCCATCTACGCCAAAAATATTAAATTTACTTACATCAGTAAAAAGAAATTGGTTCCACATTTATTGGGAACTGTTTCACTATTATTTTGAAATACTATAATGTTTCGAAAAAATTTTAATCACGTTTATTCAGCAACTGTGGCAGTCCATTTCTGCGTTTGTTCGTCAGTGTTTTCGGAACACAGTAAGCTTACCTATCAATTACATTTAGCACTGTAGTGTGTGATCACTGCACAATCTTTCCGATTTCTCTCGAAGATCTGCATTCATTACGCAAGCGAATTTTGTCTCTCTTCTTCACTTGTTTCCTTTTCTTTGCGCTCCATACCGATATTTGATGAACAAATACTTCAGTATCGTACACTTTTGAGTCACCAACTAATGAACACCGGAAAGGAAACTGGATGGAAAACCGTAGCAGCTAAGGGTAGGAGATGAGTCCCGACCGACAGGGTGAAGGTCAATCCACAGACGGCTGCGGCCGCGGTGACTTCAGGAAAGCCGTTAGTGTTTGAGAGTATGCGTCTTCCCATACTTTTGGCTTCCTTTTTCTACGAGATATTTGCTAAAAAATTTTTGTTTCTCAATTTTCTGTATTTCATTTCAAGTGTTTTTCTATTGTAGCAACTTTACTGTACAATGCATTGAATTCCAGTGAAAATTTGTCATTTATATTCCTTTTCTCTGTACTCATTCTCATATTTTCAAAGTGTTCCAGTACTTCTGACACTCACCGTAAGTTCTTCCGACAGTAGAAAGCTATCGCCACTTATCAGAAAAAATTGTCCCTTACTTAAGTATAAACGCTAAAGTTTCCAAAAGAGACACAAGTCTTCCATTGCAATCCTTCATTCCCAATTTTCGTCTTCTCGATTCCGGAATATGATAAAGTATTCTTGTTGGCTACCAGGTACATAGTAAAACGTCCTTCTGAATTCGTAATGCCCGTGAAGTATTGCCTGGAAAGTGAAAAACCTATGTGAAGAAGAATGTGACTGAAGCTTTTATTCGTTGTGCGCGGTACCAAAATGTATGTTTTAATCATTCTGTTACAACGAGTGATTCATGCTTTTGAATTCGAGCCACACTGACTCGCGACGCGAGAGTGCTTGTGGCTGCCCGCGCCGTTCAGTTTCAGAGTAATCGAGTGCTTTTGAACCCCTTTCCTGGCGGCGCGGCGTGTCTCTCCGAAGTGGATCTTCTCTGGCGCCCGCCAGGCTGCGCGCCTCGCACGTGACCCGCGCTCGCAGCACGGGCCCAATACGAGGACAGGAAGAAATTGGCATGATTGCAATTTCAGGAGGCATAATTAAAATGTTAATTTTGGTCTTTTCGCAATTTATCAATGACGGCGGAAAGATCATTTATGAACTACATTGGTTTTTCGAGCTCAATGGATAAAATACTTACTATACGGCTTCGTGTAGAGACCGGGAAAATAGTCATATGAAATGTCAAAATATGTAGTTAAGACGTAACAATATTGTGTAAATGGTTACATGTGTAAAATCATAAATAATATGGAATATTAAAAGTACTAATTATAAAATACATTTCACAATATGAAGTTAAATTTTAAAAAATTCCTAAACAAAATTTTAAAATACTTCTGAAGTTTTAAAAATCATTTGGAAAGCACAAGTTGATGCACACTTTCCACTATACAACTTTCCGTCAGTAAACTTTAACTATTGCAATTTAGGACCGTAGTTTACCAGCCAGAAAAAACGCAATGGACGGCATCATAGAAACAGGCGATATCTATGACCGGCATACAGTCACCGCAGATCGCAACATTCTCATCCCAAAGGGGATCGCCAAATATTCTCAGAAATTAGGGTTAAAAGTGACGCAACGCGACGTCAGTGACCTAAAGGTGAAAACGACATCAGTCGCTGACGCGCACTTCCCGTCACCGAGATAACAGTAGCAGCTCGCCGATTGTGTGTTCAACGTAGCAGAGACAGCACGCAGTAGTAACTTGAAAAAATTCTGATTTTTTAAAATAATTCTTCTCTTAAGGAATATGCAATATATTTGAAGAAAATTGAAAGAATAAAAGTATGTTTTGATAATAGTGTTAAGGAATTTGTAGTGTAATTAGTAAAAATTAATTAGAAAGATATGTAATATCTCATGTACCACTATTACTTCCCAGTATATGTAAGAGTAACGAAAAAATCGGATGTTAGGTCTGGACGGCGACGAATCGCCAAGATTACAATTTTGAGAACGTAAGTAGGAAGACAAATATATGTAATTAGATAAAAACATTGCATTAACTTTATCTTCATATTCCCAGTCGGAATTTTCCCCTCCATATTTCTCTCCTAAAAGACGTTATTAACTCGTGTGGTGTAACAAGAGCAGCCGCAGGGGGCGCGCCTGCTGGCGAGGCAGATTGCACAACGGAGCGCGTCCGGGTCTTCTGCTAAGCGCACGTGCGTTCCTCGCGCGGGGGAGGACGGACCCTGGGGACGCGCCGGCCTCGAAGCCCTCAACACGGGGGGCTGCTCTCGTAAACATGCTCTTGCCTTCCACTCGGCAAGAGACCACACTCCCCGGCCCAGCGCAACACAAAGAAAACTCGCAGGCAATTTTAGCCTAATTAAAAGTTCTATCCACAACTTTAGGCTCTCGAAGTTTTGTCAAAACACAATGTTCGGCCAAAGGAAGAATAAAACCAGCTGACACAAAATCATATTAAAAATAAATGTTGAAACAAAACTACTGATACACGAATTATAGGCTCACAAAAATGACTAATATTATAAATATTAATCATTATTGTAAAACATGATAGCAAAATGCGATTCTGAGATCCTGGAGTAAGTAAAGCCAACTGATTAATTGCGAAAAACAACAGAAAACAAGGTAGTGTATTATTTGTTGACTTAAAGCAACCATTATGTCCTCTAGCTAAGGGAACTTACGGAAGAAAGTCTCAACAATCCAACCCAACCGCTTCAGTGGGATATTTTCAGCTAAAGTAGACCAGCACTCGGACGATATCACATGCATTATGTGTTTAAAACAAAGAAGAGTTCTGTTCGCTAGTTGAGAAATTGTTGTGTGAGAACGTGTTGAATGCCCAGCCGCAGTGTGTACTTACGCATTTAGGTTCTTTACAGTGCCGTTTTAACGGCATTAGGGGTCCTCGGTCCCCGATTAATTTTGGGGCCCCATCGTCTTACTTCGATACCTCCCCCCATTTCAATGCTAAAATATAAAGAAAATTCTATCAATTCACATTGTATGTTGTAGTTTTTTCTAAAATATGTTGGAAGTATTTCTTTGTGTATCAATGTAATTTTAATGAAATAAAAAGATAATACATACCTGTAAGTAAGAAAGATTTTAAATTACATTGAAAACTACAAATTAAATATTTTTAATTTTTATTGAATTGTACAATATAAAATTGAAATGCATCAGCCAGCAACATTCCATTTTATAAATATTGCCCAAATAAGCGTGACACATCACAGTTTTATGCCAATTTTTGCGTACAGTTTAATCATTCATCTTTTCATACCGTTTTAATTTTATTTTTTAAAACATTAAGTATTAATTTTTTTGTAAGAACTATCAGGGGCGCTGGGCTCGGGCCCTTGCAGCGCATGCGTTCACTTGGCCCTGGTTGAATATTACTGAACAATGTCAAACAAAATCGAACGGAGCACCTGCGGTGCATATGTGCAATTATTTCGATATGTAGGAACCATTGGCTTGTTTTACTATAACAAATCATGAATAAAATTCAACACTAATAAAACTTGCAGCACAATAGAATACTTTTATTTTATTTTTATTTTTCAAATTTCTTCCTTTACCCTACAACTTAAAAAAGTTGAAAGAAAAAATACCATTGTGTTCTCAGAAGGGTTTTACATAGAGCTGATAAGTTTCAAAATGGGACGCGAATAAAAGTGTGAAAAATTAAATGCAGTCGAAGTGTCTATTTGGTGTCCTGTTCTAACGTCTGCCAGAGCGTCACCCCCCAAGCACGTGCCAATCAGCAGTGCGCAATTATAATTGAGGGCAGGTTTTTCAAAACTCGACATGTGCAAAAACGAAAATGTTCAGAATTCAATTTTTCTATTTCTGATAGTATTTTATAGTTTTCAGAAACTTTTGTTTCTTCATTTTTTCGTTATTCTATGGATTAATGAAAGTTACATAGTCAGTCCACTCTGATTACAGTGAACTTGTGGGGCTAACAGGTTTTGTTCACTATATCCAGTGGTATGAAAATTAAATAGAATTTCTCCACAAGAATTAATTCCAATAATAGGTAGAAACAGCAAAAATGCATTAGCATCACGAACTGAAAACTTAAATACTTTTATTTGTCCTTAAAAATTAATATCTTTTCAATTATTTACTTCGTACTTTTTCCTTAGTAATTTCTCAAAACCTTTTATCAGAGTTCGTGCTCTCTTTACAATTGATTCTGCGTTATGTGTCTTAGTATCGTAATGCAGTCTTGTCTTCAACGCCTCTTGCACTGTTCCCTCCCACTCTCCGAAGGCCCTTCAACTCGCCTAATAACACGCGATATCCAATCAAATTCCAGGACTTACTTCCTACGTTCACGATTGCCGAATCTTCTTATGCTTATTTCTAGGGGACGGGTGTTAATAAAATGTCTTTTTTCCTCCACTTTAGAACAATGCCGTTTAGTATAGAAATTCATTTTATGTTATGTCAAAAGGAAATGACCAATTTTTATATGTGAATATTTTGCATTTTTTGTCGATTTCGACAAATAAGTCTTTTTTATCTTTTCCCGTTTATTTTAATGCAGGGTTTCCTGATTTCATCAATTTTAATGTCATTTTTTAACAATAATATTTTAACGAATATTGCGTCATCCCCCGGCGCCATTCCGAGGGGCCTGTGATCGTGGGTTACGTCATCTGCCGGCGACCACGAGCTGCCCGCGAGCGGGGTTGCATCACCTGCCGGCGGATTACTCCAGAACAGTCGCGGCGTCCGGAAGGTTCTGGATTGTCTTGACAGGTATAAATACGCGACGGCCGGCGACCGCGAGTCAGTCTTGAGTCCGCAGTGGAAGCTGAACTGTGAAGTGTGTGCATCGCGGTGAATAGCTGTGCAGCGAGTGTGCTCAGTGAAGTGAACCGTGGTCAGTGCATCGTACTGTGGTCGGTGACGTGAACTGTGACCAGTGCATCGAACTGTGATCAGTGCAGTGAACTGTGGCCAGTGCTTAGGACTGTGCGAGTGTGCGAGAGGAGTGTAGTGTAAATAACTGAAGAGAAGTGTAGTGTAAATATAGGAAGAGAAGTGTAGTGTAAATAAATAATCAAGTGTTTTCAGTGATTGTGTTAAGAAACAAAATAAACGTTTTTTTTTGTGAAAATAATACGAGACTTTTAATTCACCACCTAAAAACGTAACAATATCTACAAGATGAAAATGTTCTTCACTGAATTACTCTATAGCCTGTACTATTTGTTCGCTCAGAAATTGTTTTGTTAGCCGTTGTATGTAATTCTTGTGACGTATATCAGCACCATTGACGGTTCGGCCGAATTCGGGATAACATAAGACAGATCTCCTGGCAAAGAACAGTCCAAACCAAAAGTTTGCAAGTAGAGTTCAATCGAACGAATAGAAGAAGCCTCGATTACATCAGTAACGTATCCGAGAGCTTGAGTGTTCATCCGAATTGGTTTTGATATAGATTTTTTACGTCATTTTTCTTTGGCTTTAGGGCATTTATAAAACATTTTAAGGGCATTAATTTATCAATAGATAAATTTTGGCAATGTTTTAGATCATCAAAACCCGCCCCCTACTTACTTGTAAGTGAATCAGGAGCAGTGACTTAAGTTTACTATAACCTAGGGTTCACTATATCCGAGTACACTAAAACCGGAGTCAACTGTTATTTCATAGTGAAATGCTTTCGGTTTTATTTCTAAATCTTTGTATTGGTTTCCCAAATCTCTATTTTTTTAAAAAAAACTTTACTTATTTTTACTTTCTGGTATACGTACGTATGTTAAATTAAATGTTTGAAAGGAACGGTCACAAAATCTGTATTATGAGAACAAGTTTTACTTCAATTATATAGCTTTTGAGGAAATAACGTTAGGTACAAAACACATTTTCGGTTTAGCCAAACTGTACATACCCACAAATAAGTTCTAATTTTGCAGCAATTCATACATTTTACAGCTTTAAAACAGCCACAGTAATAGAGTTTCGGAAAACCTATGTTTAGAAATGGGCAGCTGGCTACCGAATTATGTAGTAGAGAAGTGTAATTCGTTTTGGTCCAAAAGTGCAGATGCCGACTTTTGAAGAAACGGTCCTC
>CAXIVR010000785.1:0-5000 GCA_964035755.1 Teleogryllus oceanicus
TAATCACTTTTCTCTTGTCTATGGTGTGGGGAGGTTTTCCGGGTTTGCCTCACCTTCTTCTCAGATGCCATCTATCGGCATTCAAAGTCAATATTTTCACATTTGTCCAATTTTTAGGTTCCTTAATGATAGAAAAGAAAAAAATTACGAATTTTATAGAAAAATAAAACCTCGTTCTGTATGAAAGTTTTGTTAAATAATTTGGGGCAGTTTTTGAGAAAATGTCGTTTAAGCATTTATATAAATGCGAAATTTGAAGTTAATTTTCACAGAGAACGTTTGAGTTTTGGAGAACCATAATTGTGTAATTTTTGAAAAAACACAGATTACATCAAAGTAAAATTGATGTCATGTGGTTTTGTTCATTTAGCATTATCCGTTTGGCGTTTGAGAGTTTCTGAAAAGTCAGAATTTTGATCACAAGAAAACTTTTCAGTTTTCTAGAAAATGTATCAGACAGTATTTGAAGCACTCCCAGCACAGTGTACTCCCAAAGGCCGTTTATTTAACATAATGTGAACAAATCGCCCCTAATGTAAATATTAAGGACGTGAGAGAGACGTTTTTTTAAAACAACAAAGAATACTGCAAAATGTCGTTTATGTTATCTTATACCTACATTGTTCATTATTCCTATCAAAAGTTTAAAGAAAAAATGGAGGCGTTTTTGAGAAATTCTTGTTTAAGATATATTTAATATTGCACATATTTTACACGAGCTTGCGCCAAAGTAGTAAAATTTTCACAAGTATGTTCCTGACATTAATGAAAGAACTCATTAAGAAGAACAAATTTCACTTGGGAAAATAATCTCTATCTTATATTTTGTAGTTGTAGGAAGACGCCGTAAAAATTTGAAACGTTTACAATTTTCAAAAATTTTGAATTAACTGTGAAATATCTGTGCTGTGTATGCCACCTTTATAAACGTATTTTACTCTCTTCTTAGAGGAAATTTCAAGAAAATATTTTTTTGAAAAAATGCTGTAAATGTCTCAGGGACTTCATTTAAATTATCCCCAAAATTAAAGAATGTGTTTGAAAGACGCAGTGCTTCGAGTGGAGCCAGATCAATCGAGGAATATTCGTTTTGAAAAGAATAATACGAATAGTTTGAGCGCTTGTGTTGTTCACGGATGGACAAGCAGTTTGAAAACAACACTTTTTCAATATAAGGAGACCCCCAAACGTCTATTTCTTTTCAAATATAGAATTCGATTTTCCGCAGCATTATATACCTTTCTCTACACTACGTATATTATTACGAATATACCTACGAATATACTACTCACTCTCTTGCTGGACGCCGTGGCGAGCGGACGTGCCAGCTGCTCCGCTCCAGCCTGCCCTGCCCAGCCCTGCTACTCGGCGCCGCTACGAGCCCGGGCCCACCGCCATCTTGGGTCCGCTGATGGGCGGCGAAACAACTCCGAAGTGACCGGTAAATTCCATCGTAACCGTGTCTCCTTCTCGCAATAGTGGACTCGGTACAATATATTTAGCTTCACCGTATAAAAGTGGATGAAACTAAAGAAATTTGAAACATCGTGTATCGACCTATAGTGAGTGTGTGCCGTGAGTGACAGTGTTGTGGTGAGGCGTCGGTGTAACCGTCGTTTCCAGTACACCGAGTGGCCGGAAGCAAATGTGCAGCCGCATGTGAGTGGTATAATTCCCAAGAGCGAGGCGCAGTTGTGGGAGGCAGCACGGTGTCACCATCCGACCCACGTCCGTGCGCCCGGAGGATCAGATGAGCTAAAATTTTATTTTATTTTGTTGATAGTGAGGCTTGTTAGTGATGATGTGGATTGTGGCAGCTTTGGGAGTAAGAAAATAAGTAAAAGTTAATGATGAAAGTGCAGGGATTGTGATGATAAACTAAATTGTTTCGAGAGGTTGTTCCCGCCGGCCGCGTGGGCCGCGCTGGTCCTACTAGTAATATGCCGGCGCCTGATTCTATCTGTGCCCGCTCCCAGCCGGCTGCAGTTCCAGCGCTGCAGTCGGCTGGTAGGGCCCCCTTAGCGGGGGGCTGCGCGGGCATTTTTGCTTCCCGGGAGCTGGCGTCCCGGGAAAATGTATTAAAGAGGCGCCGCATAAATGCTGGAGCGCATGCACCCCTGTCCAACAGGAGTCTGGGCTGCCGCTGCGCTCCAGCCCCGGAGAAAAAGTCGACCGAGACAAGCCGGGAGGCACTCCTGAGCTTAGGCGTAGGACTTCCGGCAGGCTCACGGGCCGGCGGGAACCGCCCTCTAAAAACTAATATTTTCGAATCAATCAAGCATAGCCCTCACCCTCAGAGAGTTACCTACGAGGACAGAAGTATATTTTATAGAAACTGACGTGCAAAGTCTTAAGCTTTTATACAGCGACGTTGGCTAACTATTCTTATTTATGCGTCAGTGTGTCTAATTTTTAATTTCACGACGGCCTGAGGGTACTGTCCCAAGCTCCCTGAGCCTCGCTATATGCATACACTGGTGGCGCCTGGATGGTTTCCCGGCCCGGGCCCACATGTAGGCTCACGTGTGGTACAAAATACTGGCTTGGGGCCGGCCCTCTCAGGTCGAGTCTATTTTATTTAATAACCTCTGTAAGTCCAACTTGGTCTTGACCAAGCCCTGGCACTAGGAGTTTTTAGACCCCTCACTCTATAGAAATCTTAAAAATAGTTGCCTAGGGGTCACTGCCCCAAGGCGGGTCTCTCTCATTTCTTTTAGTGTAATAGTTTTGTCGTTTATTTATTTGTATATTCCAGATGGCGACATCCAGGGCAGCGATGCGGCGTTCCTCGCCAGCTACCGCTGCCACACTGCAGCCAGGTGTTTCCCACCAAAGGGGCATCGGTGTTCACGTCGCAGCCAAACATAAGACTCAAAGCAACGACGCCGTCCCCGTCCGCAGCGCCAGGCCCCGTTGGACCGACGAAGAGCGAGAACTTCTTGCCAGGACGGAAGCGGGCCTCGTGCTGCGCGACGGGGCGGCGATATCAATGCGCGCCTCACGGCGGCGTTCGCCGCGTCCGGCCGGTCCTGAGTCCATTAAGAAACAGCGGCAAAATGCCATCCAAGGGACCGGGTGGACCGACACGTCGCTGTGGGGCGGGCGGCACAGGCTGCGACAACAGACTGGGTGAACGATGCCCCCTTGGCGTGCCCGGCCCCGCTCTCCCCCCTAATTGAACCCCCTGTAGTCGACACCCCCCCTCCGGCGGTGCCGAGGAGGTGATCGCCTCAGGTTCCCCTGCTGTGCCTGACCGGGGTCCCGACCCTTGTGGAAGTACGTCTGACACGGTCGGGGCCGTGGCTGGCCCGGCAGTTGTTCCCACACCCATAGACCCCGGAGATCAATAACGCGAGATGCCTCGGCCCGCCTTTATCCCCTCCGGTTCCCCTCCTACCGTTACCCCAACCCCGATCCCCACCTCTCCGAATCCTCAATCTGGAGAGAGCGGTGCCGGGGAGTTCGCCGATTGGTGGGAGGCTCTACAAGGATCCCAGGCCATGGACGCTTCAGACCCGGTTGGGCCGCCTGTTAGTGGCAAAGGACTTGCTCGCGAGGGGTTTCGCCTTTAGGCGAGATTCTCTCGTGGGCCGACCTGGTAGCTCCGCCCTCCCCGAAAGGGCGCCCGCCCGGCGGCGGGGCGGGGTGCCCGATAGTGGGTACCTCGCGCGCCGCTCGCCGGGCGCGGCGGCGTAGGGAATACGCTGAGCTCCAGCGCCTCTATTGTAAAAACGTCAGGCGGGCTGCGGCCCGGGTACTAGATGGGAGGACGCGTCCTCCCTACACTGATCCAAGCGTCATGGAGGCGTACTGGGGCGACCTGGTCACGGCGTCGAGCTCGGCCTCTCCCCGAGTGCCCCCAAGAGGAGGCGCTCGAGGGAATATGGGGCCGGTGTCCTCCGCCGAGGTCGGGTCGTCCCGGGTCTGGGGCTCGTCTGCTCCAGGCCCGGACCGCGTCTCTGCCGCGGCTTGGGCTGGGGTCCCTCCGGCCCAGGTGGCCGCCGCCTATAACCTCGTCCTTCAATGGGGCGAGGTCCCTGAGCGGTGGCTCCAGGGCCGGACGGTCCTGTGCCCAAGTCTGCGGGCGCGGCCCATCCGTCGGAGCACCGCCCCATTTCGGTAACTAGCGTTGCCTTGCGCCAACAACAAAATCTTTGCGCGCCGCTTGGCGGAGCAGGGATAATTGACCTCCGCCAGCGTGCCATATGGGACGGTTGCTCCGACAATGTTTCCGCGCTCGCGGCGGCAATGCACGACGCGAGGACACGTCACAGAGGGCTCTACGGAGCCCTCTGTGACGTGTCTAAAGCCTTCGACACGGTTTCCCATGAGGCCCTCTGGAGGCTAATGAGGTGTGAGGTATTCCCCCTCCCTTATCCAATTTGTAAGAACCAGTACCAGAGGGCCACAATCAGGTTTGACATCGGTGGCATACTAACGCGCCCTTACCACCCTGGGCGCGGCGTCAGGCAGGGGACCCGTTATCGGGGTCCTCTTTTGCCTGGCGATGAACCATGTCATCGACGCCATCCCTGGGGAGATCGGGTACTGTTTGGGCGGCGGGCGTATTGGCGCCATCGCGTACGCGGACGACCTCGTCGTCCTCGCGTCCACTGTCGTCGGTCTTCAAACCGCCTCCGACGTGGCCGCGGGGCGGCGGGTGAATGGACTTCAGTTTAATCCCAGCAAACTCTCGCCATCGGCATTTACGCCAATGCTAAGGAGAAAAAGACCAAGTTGGTCGAAGTCCCGGTCCGCGTCGCGGGCGCCGGTGCGCTCCGTAATGCCCAGCAGTACATGGACCTACCTGGGGGTCGAGTTTCGCGGGACAGTTCCCGTGAAGGTCCGCCCCCGGGTTGAGGAGGGCTCATTAATATCTCAAGAGCCCCCTCAAGCCCCACCAACGTCTTGAGGTTCTCAGGACGTTCCTTTTACCAGGTACCTTCATTCGATGGTCCTCGGTCGGTCCGTATGTCCGACCTCAGGGCCATCGATATCGT
>CAXIVR010000785.1:10000-14930 GCA_964035755.1 Teleogryllus oceanicus
TGCGGGTCGGTTTCGCGTCTGCGGGCAGTCGACCTTCTCGGCTCTCGAACCCAGGCCCGCCACCCCTTGGACCCTTTCCCCGGCGTCCAGGGCGGCCCCGAGGTCGCCACTTTCGAGGCGTCGGCCTTCGACCACGTGTCCGACTCTGTGATTTTTCGCCTCTTTGGCGGCGAATAGCTTCAGGCGAATGCCGGTGCGGGGTCGGTTACGCGTTTGCGAGCAGTCGACCTAGCTGGCTCTCGAACCCAGGCCCGCCGCCCCCTGGGCCCTTTCCTCGGCGTCCAGAGCGGCCCCAAGGTCGCAACTTTCGAGGTGTCGGCCCGCGACCACGTGGCCGCCTGCGATTTTCGCCTCTTTGGCGTCGAATAACGTCCAGGCGAATGCCGGTGCGGGGTCGCGCTCGCGTCTGCGAGCAGTCGACCCCGTCGGCTCCGAACCCAGGCCCGCCGCCCCCTGGGCTCTTTCCCGGCGAGCAGGTTAGCCCCAAAGTCGCGACTGGGAGGTGTCGGCCATGTTGTGGAAAAGTACAAGTCCGAACGGCGCCTTTGCGAATTAATTCCTCCGCAACGGGGCGTCGGATCGCCTCGCGGTTTCGGATTCCGCAAACGACGCGTTTGTGCGCGTCGCGTGCGATTTTTCGCAAAGTCGCCGCGTCGCGAATTAGCGAAATTGTTTAAACAAATTCCGTAAACAATTTCCGTAGATTTTTTTAGGCGTTTTTCCCGCGTTCCCCGCGCGATCTACGTGCCTCCCCCCGAAAACGGTTCGTTTCCGCGAAGGTTTTTTTCCGCGGAGGGGGCGTGGCGGGGCAGGGGGTGGGGGAGCGAACTTTTCGAAACGCCGTTTCTCGGAGCTCCGGCGTCGGATCGAAGCGCGGATCGCGCCGTCGGACGCACCTCCGCACGGCCTACTCGGAAAAAAATCGGCGTTCGATTCGCGCGATAAACAAAGAAAATTGTTTAAACAAATAACGTAAACAATTTCCGTAGATTTTTTTAGGCAATTTTCCCGCGTTCCCCGCGCGATCTACATGGCTCCCCCCGAAAACGGTTCGCGTCCGCGGAGGTTTTCCGCGGAGGGGGCGTGGCCGGGCAGGGGGGGGGAACCGTACTTTTCGAAACGCCGTATCTCGGGCTCCGGCGTCGGATCGAGTCGCGGTTTGCGCCGTCGGACGCGTCTCCGCGCGGCCTACTCGGAAAAAATCGGCGTTCGATTCGCTCGGTAAACAAGGAAAATTGTTTAAACAATTAACGTAAACAATTTTCCGAATTGTTTTAACATTTTTCCGCGCTCCTCGGGCGATCTACGTGAAAATGTGAGAAAACGGTTCGTCTCCGGCGCCCGCCTGATCGAGTCTCGTCGAGATCCGTCGAGAGCGCGTACACCACAAGGCCGCCTCCGTAAGCTACGAAAACAGTGTCCGAAAAAGAAAGCGTAAAAGTAGGGCACTTTGAGGGCTAATAACTCGGGGGTTTTCGAACCCAGGCCCCCCGTCCTCGGCGATATCGTAGACGAGAAGCTCGTCTATCGGTTCCGACCGTCCGCGTTCCCCTCGGAGCCGCGACGCGGCGTGGAGGTCGGCGCCGAATCGGCTTCCGGAGGGCTCGGTCGGGAATTTTTTGCGGACGAACGAGAAGAGATATCGAGACGCGGTTTGCGGCGTCGGACGCGGCGTCTCAGGGCGCGTCGCCTCGATTTTTCGCGTCTCCGTCGCGCGCGGGAAACCGCGAGTGCCCCGTCCGATTCCGAACCCCGGCCTCCGGGAACCTGCGGGCACTCTTAGGCCGACGCGCGGGTGGCTCCGAGTCGGGGTTCGAGTTCGTCGCGGCGCCCGGCGCGTCGTTGGGACGCGAAAAATAAAAACCGACCGAACCACGTGGCCGACCTCGCGATTTTGGCCTCTTTGGCGTCTAATAACTTCCAGGCGAATGCCGGTGCGGGGCCGGTTTTCGTTTGCCAGCAGTCCGGTCGGCGGACTGTCGAACCCAGGCCCGCCGCCCCCCCTGGGGGCCTTATCGGGGTTGAAAGAGGCAATTTGAATGCCGGTGCGGGGTCGGTTTCGCGTTTGCGGGCAGTCGACCTCGCCGACTGTCGAACCCAGGCCCGTCACCCCCCCTGGGCCCTTTCCCCGGCGAGCAGGTTAGCCCCAAAGTCGCGACTGGGGAGGTGTCGGCCATGTTGTGGAAAAGTACAAGTCCGAACGGCGCCTTTGCGAATTAATTCCTCCGCAACGGGGCGTCGGATCGCCTCGCGGTTTCGGATTCCGAAAACGACGCGCTCCGGCGCGTCGCGTGCGATTTTTCGCAAAGTCGCCGCGTCGCGAATTAGCGAAATTGTTTAAACAAATTCCGTAAACAATTTCCGTAGATTTTTTTAGGCGTTTTTCCCGCGTTCCCCGCGCGATCTACATGCCGCCGCCCGAAAACGGTTCGTTTCCGCCGCCTGCCTGATCGAAAAAATAAAACCGACCGAACCACGTGGCGAAAGGCGAAAAACGCGAATATCTCCGCGGTCGAAAGTCGCACCGAGTCGCGGTTTGCGCCGTCGGACGCGTCTCCGCGCGGCCTACTCGGAAAAAAATCGGCGTTCCATTCGCGCGGTAAACAAGGAAAATTGTTTAAACAATTCACGTAAACAATTTTCCGGGAATTCATTTAACCTTTCCCGCGTTCTCGGGCGATCTACGTTAAGAGGTGAGAAAACGGTTCGTCTCCGGCGCCCTGCCTGGTCGAAAAAATAAAAAACCCACCGAACCACGTGGCCGACCTCGCGATTTTCGCCTTTTTCGGCGTCGAATAACTTCCAGGCGAATGCCGGTGCGGGGCCGGTCTCTCGTTTGCCGGCAGTCCGGTCGGCGGACTGTCGAACCCAGGCCCGCCGCCCCCCCTGGGGGCCTTATCTCGGCGTAGAGGTTAGCTCGAAAGGGCAACTTTGAGGTGTCGGCCCACGTGTCGATTTTTCGCCACTTTGCGGTCTAATAACTTCCAGGCGAATGCCGGTGGGGGTCGGTTACGCGTTTGCGAGCAGTCGACCTAGCCGGCTGTCGAACCCAGGCCCGCCGCCCCCCCTGGGGGCCTTACCTCGGCGTACAGGTTAGCTCGAAGGGGGCAACTTTGGAGGTGTCGGCCCACGTGTGATTTTTTCGCAAGTTTGCGGTCTAATAACTTCCAGGCGAATGCCGGTGGGGTCGGTTACGCGTTTGCGAGCAGTCGACCTAGCCGGCTGTCGAACCCAGGCCCGCCGCCCCCTGGGGCCTTACCTCGGCGTACAGGTTAGCTCGAAAGGGGCAACTTTGGAGGTGTCGGCCCACGTGTGAATTTTTCGCCATTTTGCGGTCTTATAACTTCCAGGCGAATGCCGACGCGGGTGGGTGACGCGTCTGCGAGCAGTCGACCTCGCCGGCTGTCGAACCCTGGCCCGCTTTGCCCTGAGGGTCTTTCCCGGCGTGCAGGTGAGCCCCAAAGTCGCAACTTTGAAGGTGTCGGCCTCGCGACCACGTGGTCGACTGCGATTTTCGCGTCTTTGTCGTCGAATAACTTCCAGGAGAATGCCGATGCGGGTCGGTCTCTCGTTTGCCAGCAGTCCGCCCGGCTGGCTGTCGAACCTGGGCCCTCCACCCCCCCTGGGGCCCTTTCCCCGGCGTCCAGGGCGGCCCCAAAGTCGCCGCTTCGGAGGCGTCGGCCATGCTGTGGAAAGTACAAGTCCGAATCGCGCCTTTTCGAATTAATTCCTCCGCAACGGGCGTCGGATCGCCTCGCGGTTTCGATTCCGCAAACGACGCAGTCTGTGCGTCGCGTGCGATTTTTCGCAAAGTCGCCGCGTCGCGAATTAGCGAAATTGTTTAAACAATTAACGTAAACAATTTCCGTAGATTTTTTTAGGCATTTTTCCCGCGTTCCCCGCGCGATCTAGATGCCGCCTCCCGAAAACGGTTCGTTTCCGCCGAGGTTTTCCGCGGAGGGGCGTGACCGGGCAGGGGTGGGGAGCGAACTTTCGAAACGCCGTCTCTCGGAGCTCCGGCGTCGGATCGAAGCGCGGTTCGCGCCGTCGGACGCGCCTCATCGCGGCCTACTCGAAAAACAATCGGCGTTCGATTCGCGCGGTAAACAAAGAAAATTGTTTAAACAAATAACATAAACAATTGCCGTAGATTTTTTTAGGCATTTTTCCCGCGCTCCGCGCGCGATGTACGTGCCTCCCCCCGAAAACGGTTCGTTTCCGCGAAGGTTTACCGCGGAGGGCGGCCGGGCTGGGGTGGGGGACCGTACTTTTCGAAACGCCGTAACCCGAGCCCGGCGTCGGATCGAAGCGCGGTTTGCGCCGTCGGACGCGTCTTCGCGCGGGCTACTCGGAAAAAATCGGCGTTCGATTCGCGCGGTAAACAAGGAAAATTGTTTAAACAATTACGTAAACAATTTTCCGGAATTTTTAACATTTTTCCCGCGTTCCTCGGGCGATCTACGTTAAAATGTGAGAAAAAGGTTCGTCTCCGGCGCCTGCCTAATCGAGTCTCGTCGAGATCTGTCGTAGAGCGCGTACACCACAAGCCCGCCTCCGTGAGCTACGAAAACAGAGTCCTAAAAGAGAAAGGGTAAAAGTAGGGTACTTTGAGGGCTAATAACTCGGGTGTTTTCGAACCCAGGCCCCGTACTGGCGACATCATAGACGAGAAGATCGTCTATCGGTGCACCGCGGTCCCGCCGCCGGCGTGTCCGTCGCGCGCGGGAAACCGCGAGAGTCCCGTCCGATCTGCGAACCCCGGCCTCCGGGAAATCGCGGGGACTCTCAGGCCGACGCGCGGGTGGCTCCCGAGTCCGAGTCCGCGTTCGTCGCGGCCGCCCGGCGCGTCGTTGGGACGCGAAAAAATAAAAACCGACCGAACCACGTGGCGAAAGGCGAAAAACGCGAATAACTCCGCGGTCGAAAGTCG
>CAXIVR010000788.1:0-49460 GCA_964035755.1 Teleogryllus oceanicus
ATCGTCGTTTGCCGCGATGTGATGTGATGAAGGAGCTGCTCCGTTGAATATATAATTGCTGTCGCAATTATTGACTGCATTCAGGGCTTGGCTGATAGCCCGCCCTGTTGATGAGGGTATGTCATAGGACATAGACTAAAAACACAACTCGCTGTGAACACTACTAAGTATAACTTTCACTGAAACCCTACGCCTATCCTAGTTCCTTCCAAATTCTGGCCGCTGAGTAGTGACGCAGGAGCGCGCAAGAGAGAGGCGCGTACGCTACCTGGCGGTTCTCTTGACGACTAGCGGACTACGTAATGGAGGATTACTTCCAAAGACATTGACTTTAAAAATATAAATAACGGAGGATTACTCCTAAACGCTCAACGCCTAAATGGAGGTTATGAGACGCGTTGTGACGAAGGCGGAACAAATTTAAAAAAGTGTGATGTTGTAGATCCTGGATCCACTTCTTGGAGCCACTAGGTTGGGCACGTCTTGACTATAACATTTGACGTAGTAATCATATTCATCAGGCGACAGTGTCAACATCTCAGAACAAAAAAATTACATACAATACATGTACATTATTTTACAATACTTTGCCAGATGACATAAGACGATAAAATTCGATACAGAAGTTTAATTCTCAAGTGTAATCTTTTCTGCTGTATAACTGTTTCTATACAATGAATCTATACCGATAATTACATACAATACATATACATTATTTTACAATACTAAATGGTGAGATGGCCCCTTGTTTTGCTTTTGGATATAAATTTAACTTAATCATTATTTGTGCACGTCTTCTAGAATTCGGTGAGAAATATCGTTATTCAAATTATCGTTCTCCATTCTCCGTTCAAATCATCACCTATAGCCGGCCTCGTCGGGCCGCCTACAGCGCAAGCCTGGCCTTCCTTCTTAGTGAAGGCCGTGACAGTACGATTTGGCAACAGAGGACGGAGTCCAACAAGGACCAAAATTACTATTGGTTTCAGTACGTTCTAGGTTTTTTTATCGTGGTCACGATCTGAATGTATGTGTATTAAAGTGAGCTGATGTGCTCAGCACGTTGTACATGTAAAGAGGAATCGGATATAATATTGTTTATGTATTGATTTCCTCTTAGAGAAATGCTGTATTATCCGGAGAACCGGTTTTTGATTACCAGTTGTGTTTATATACGTGTTTATATTGTGTTTATGTATCTACGTGTTTGAGGTTTATAATGTTAAATAGCCCGCCATTTTCTGATCACTGTGATTGTAGTTAAAATTATGTAATCTAACACTGTTTTGTAAGGTGATCGACCAAGAATGCTACAATTTCTTGATTGATTGATTGTTAATAATTCCAGGCGCATCAACAACCGGCGCCGACCTACCGTCAGCTGGCAGTTTTTTCCCCAACTAGATATCTCCATCAGCGGGCACCACCCCAACCGGGAAGAAACTCTAAATTCTCGAGGTCTCCCGACATGTGTAGTAAGTAGTGCATGTTGTGTATGTGTGTGAAGAGAGGATAGAACAGGGAAGAGGTAGGAAAGATCGCACGTAGTCCATGGCCCGTTTGCTAAGGTACTGCTCGTCATTCACCTGGTGGTGATCGGTTTGATCGATTGATCGATTTTTTCGTGTTTCCGGGCGCGTCAACGGCTGGTCACTAGTCCGTAAGTGTAGTGCATGTCTTTCTCGGGAGATGGCGGTGATCTTCCCCGCAGGATGGCGATATCCGGCGCCGACCTACCGCCGGCTAGTGGGGTTTACTCCGACCAGGACTCTCCCACCAGCGGGCCCCCCCCAAAGCTGGGATAGCTCTAAGTTCTGACCGGTCTTCGGAATATGTGAGTGTTAGTGCATGTTAGTGTAAGTGTGTGGAAGGAGAGAATAGAACAAGGAAGGGAAGGGAAAACATTGCGCGCGGTCCGTGGCCCGTTTGTTAGGGTACTGCACCGGCATTCGCCTGTGTTGATCGGAGAAACCACGGAAAACTACCTCTCAGAGCAGCCGGCCGCTAGAATTCTCCTCCAGATAGCGGCTAAATTCGACGTAGCTGACAAACCTGCCACCGTCGGGACCAACGTCGAAAATCGTATCACCGTCGGCAATTGAACCTAGGGCCTCCCGGTCAGAGGGACTGCTGTGACATCAGTTGATGCCCCGACCATCTCTCCTGGTCTTGATGCTCATATAGAGGAAGAAGATTTTCACTTATTTTCATTTACTTTGAATTATGAGGCGATGTCAACTCGTAAGAGTTGTGGATCCAAATACAAGGTTAACGCTGTGAATATATTTGTAATAAATGTAATAATTAATAGTTAATAAATTAGTCAATTATTTATACATTTATATTAAATAATTAGTAATATTCTTAAAATTATATAATTATTTATATTAAAAAATTTGTAATATTTATAAATTTATATTAAATAACAATTTTATATTAATAATTAACAATACTTTTAAAAAATGCATATTTTTCTAGTGATTTTAAAAGGTGTCTCATAAAGTGTCTCGAAAACTGATACGATTTCTGTGAAAATGGCTCAAAATTCCCTTTTTCAGAAACGATTCAAAATCCATTTTCATAAAACGACTCAAACTTTTCATCAAAAATTTCCATATAGGACGATCTTTTATTCTTCTTTGATATTCTTATAGTAATATTTCAGTTCTGCCATTAGAAAGCCGAAAATTGAGAATTGTTTTAAATGCACTGTAGACGGCGATTGATGGCAACTGGCACGAGAATGGGGAAGACTGAAAGCTAGCTCAGACCAAAGACATTAGATAACCAATTAAAGAAGATCTGTGTAATTCTGTAGTACTAGTTTAAAAACAGGTTTCAACAAGCGAAACCTAAGCAAAACAGTGTTAAATTTTTCTGAGATGGCGACGTGATAAAATTATTTTATCTGGAACTGTTACAATGAAATGATACCGAAAGAACAAGAAATATGTTTTAATCGCTGCAGTTGCTCAACTGCTCAAAATTTGTCTTACGTATTTTAACACTGTACAAAATGTGCTTCTTTCAACTGAATCCCGAAATAATAGCGTAAAGGTGATTTATACGGTATAGAAATACCTTTACCTCTGTTATTTCTTTATTGGAAATACCATAAAAATACCGGTATACCACATCAAATACCGGTATTTATATAGTTTTCACCTTTTGGACGTTCACGCCTGTAAAATACCTCTATTTAAAAGTATTGTACTACTGAAATAGTTATTTTGATGAAAATTCCGGTATTTCCAGTAGATTCATACGGAATTTGGGTATCTTTGTGTTTTTTGCCATTAGAGATCACTAAGAGGAAGAACTACTGAACTTGCAGGGTTTCTGATCGGAATGTCCTCGGGTACCCGTCTCATCAGTGACGGATTTTGATACGTCGAATTCTACCGACTCACTTCTATCTTGGTCAAATTCTACTGTTGGCTAGCAAAGAATTCTAGTGGTTGCTAAATGGTAGTTTCCATGGTTTCTCTGATCAGTACCAGTAGAATGCCGCAGAAGTACTTTAACAAACGAGCCACTGATCGCGCGTTCTCTTTTTCTCCTCATCTTTTTGTTCCGACCCATTATTCTGATCGGCAAGAAATGGGGTTGGAGGATCCATAGAAGCTCACAGACTTCGGCGCCGCATTTCACATACTAACGGCGAAACACCGTCTTCATCGGATTTATTGTTTTATTTATTGAGGTTTCCGATAGTTTCCTCGTGAATCAAACATTAGTGTCATTCCACGTCTGTGATTAGCCCCGTTTGTGTAGTTGATGTTTTATGCCGAGAGGTTGCGGTGCTCCGCCGACGCTGGATCGTGTGATCCGGCGCTGTGCGATGTGTCGACTTGTAGGGGATTTCTCCCGGGCACCGCCCCAGGCAGAACGAAATTTAAGATCTCTATTGGTTTCAGACTAGTGTGATAGTGTAGTGCATGTAAGTGTGTGTGTGTGAGTAAGGATAGATATTAGAACAAAGAAGAGGAAAGAAAGATCACCTACTCCGGCTTTCGTCTGCTATAGATCGGATCATGGAAATCACGGAAAATTTCCGATCAGAACAGCCGGCCGTAGCCACCGCGACCTTTAAGATTCGAACTTTACAATCCCCAGTCATAGTCGCAGCAGGACAGCAACCGAGGTCACCGACGAGTCAGCCTCCCGACCCTCCCCTTTCACGGCCTGCGGCGGTGCGCCGTGGCGCGCGGCGAGGCGGCGGTGAAGTGGGAGCGCCCTGTCGTTCTTGGAAGCGCGAGGCGTCGTTGGAAGCGGCCTACGCCCGGGAGCAAGGGTCTGCGGACCAAGCACCTTATTTGAGTAATTTACGCTATAATCCGTCATAATAGTGAATTCAGTCAAACCGTGTATTCAGCATGGTGAGTATTGCGAATAAAAATTGACCAGTGCCAGAAATCATTTGAAGAGTAATGAAATTATCGATAGAGGAGAGAAAGGTAGAGATAATGAACTGGAATTTAGGTAGTTCTGAAACAAAATCGTACGTACAGAAATGAAGTCTGAGATCGAACTCTGCTTAATGGGTCTCTCCCAACTTTCGATACTTGTCCTTCAACAAATATTAATAACGAAACTAAATAAAAAAAAACGATCCTTACCTAGGCAAAGAAATTCACATTCGTTTTGTTTCAGTAAAGAAACGATACGAAACTGTCTTCAACATCTGTTCATTTTGTTACGAAACAAATTCACGCAGACTCGTTTCGTTACTTGTAACGAAACTAAACTCAAGAGAAAATAATTTCGTTACAGCGGCGCAGAAACAAAATGTTTAGTTTCGACGTTTCGTTTCTGTTGCCATGCATGGAAAATGCATCAAAACGTGCAGTTTTGAGCCGGTTTTGATTACGACAGAAATTTTCAAAAACAATCACAATGCGTTGACAGTCAGTTTGATTGTTTAGTTTTACTTTACACGTCATTTTTCATTAATCACTTGTTAATTCGTCCAAATTTACTTTGGACAAGTGGGTAATGTTAGTTTTAGACCTCTTGTTTAGGGCGTGTTCTAAAGTCATGAGTCTTTGTCGTGCACAACACACGAGTAAATATAGAACAAGCAGCCTATGAAGGTAACGAAATGACAGTTCGCTAAACAAATGAACATCATTGTACTTCCGAAAAATATTCCTTACGCACGACAGCTGTTCGGCCACGCCTCTTCGTTACGTTTTATGTTTGTTTATGGCTTCCGTTAAGAGATCATGGATTCTCATTGTTCACAACCGAGTGTAAAAAATTAAATTGACAAGACGTAAGGCGAAACCACGGAACGCTCTCGATCACAGTTCGCCACCTTGCCGCTCAGGAGCAGGACACACATGCATCAGTACGCATCTCACATTCAAGACTGAATTTTAAAATAAACATAATTTTGTTACAAAAGTAAATTCAACGTAATGTTTATAAAAATGTAGATAAGCAATAGCACTGCACTCCTAATTTCAATTATTTCTCGTGGCACACGAGTTCATTTGTCGGACGAGGACATCACAAATAGGAGCGTCGAAGCCATTTACAGTTAGCCAACTGCAACCGAACGAATGAAGGAAGAAAAGTCAAATAGATTCAAGAACACAAAGACCACAGAACCAACAGTTATGTTGCCAACACTAGCTGTCAAAACGATCCTTTCTTATAAAAGAGCTTTTTATCACATTGGCAGTACTTGCAGTTAATTTTAGAACATGCTAGAAAATGCCTTTTAAAATTCGCCATCTTGTGTCACTGCAAGCATTTTCAGTTAAGTCATAGGAATAAGCATGCGTATGTAAGCATTTCTGTGGTAATATTATTAAGCGCGAATATTAAAGGGGGCAAGGAGTTTAAAAAGGGGGAAAGTGGGAAAATTATTTAAAACAATTATTTACCCCTTAACTTTCCTCCCATCTTTTTGTCACCCAAAAAATTTTCATCAAAAGAATATTTTCATTTTTAAAAAATTAAATTGTAATTTATTATTACCAAAGTGAATTTTAAAATTTTTTAAATGTTCAAAAACAAAAAAAAATAAAACCAATGGAAGGTTTTGGGGGGGTCACTACCAAAAAAATAAATAAAAAAAACCCCCCAAACACTTTTATTTCTCCGTTTAAAATTTTTTAAAAGGGTTCTTTTTTTCTTCTTGGGGCGGTTATCGTTTACAGCCATCAAAGGGTTGATTGATTGTTTGATTTTGGATTCTGGGGTAACTCCCGGGTCATTATTTCCCGTAAGTAAGTGCATTTTTTTTTCCGGAAAATTGGCGGTGATCTTCCCCACTGGATGGCGGGGACCCGGCGCCGACCTACCGTCGACTACCCCGGGTTTTTCCCTCCCGGTATCCCCCCGGGGGCCCCCCCGGGGGCCCAAGTTCTAAGTCCTCAAGGTCCCCCGCCATGTGTGGTATGGTGCTTTTTTGGGGTGTGTGTGTGTTGGGGGAGGATAGGACAAGGAAAGGAGGAAGATGGCGTGCGGTCGTGGCCCTTTTGTTGGGTACTGCCCCGGCATTCTCTTGTGGTGATCGGGGGAAACCCCAAAAACTACCGATAAAGAGCACCCGGCCTCTGAATTCTCTTGGGGGCGGGGGCTGAATTCGACCTAGCAAAAGCTAGTGTCAAAAATCCTGCCGTCGGACTCAAACCCTAGATCCCCCCGGTCAGGTCATTGCAGTGGCATCTCTCATGCCTGAGCCCCCGCTCCCGGTCTAACGGTGGATTTTTGTACAAAGCTTTGGTAACCCTGAGCCTCGCCCCGGGGCCCCCTTTGGACCGCCCCCCTGCAGCTGGGATCCCGCCCCGCCAGGCAGCGCGAAAACCCGCAGGACCCTTTTTTCCCCCTACAGTTTTTCTGCCCCCCGCCTCCATAATCAGTTCCTTTTCATCTGTGATAAACCCTGGCCTAAACTGTTCAGCCCTTTCTCGAAAATTGGCTCCCGACCGTTTTGATAAAAACCCCAGGCTCTCTGAATTTGAAACATATTTTATTTTTGGGGTGTTTTATGCTGAAGTCCCCAACTTTTTTAAAAATTTTCCCCAAAATGACCCCAATTTTTTTGTTAAATTTTGCCCTCAAAAAATAAAGAGCAAGAGACTGGCGCAGGTCAATTTTGGGTTCACATCCCTGATTTTTGAAAATTGAAAAGTTAAAATTTTCCCTTTTGGGCCCTTTCCCTACACCTACTAAACCCCTTAGGACATCTTGTTTTTATCAGTTCTTTTCGGTTCCAAGCCCGAAGCATGTATTGAAGCTGCCTTTTGAACTTTATCCTCGCGTTTTGGAAAACCCCAACTTTGAATTCTGGCTGATTCGTGGATTAATTAACCGCAACATACAACTTTAGGAATTCTGTAAAATTTCGAATCGAAATAAAAACATTGTTATAGCTCAATAATACGGGTTTAAATGTAATTTTAGCAAAGTTTTTGTTAACAAATTTTGCGTGATTCGGTTTTAAAAAACCTTCATATTCTAAATCGGCACGTTCTTAGTAAAAATATTACCTTCCCTTCCCCAAAATTAAAACTATCGTTTTTCTCTCAAAATTTTTTCCCATTTTGCATAGACACTACAGGGTTTGACTCAGCCCCTATTTCTCCTCGTGACACTTTTACTCCTCGTATTAATTGGGGGCCAAAGATTAAAAAGAACGGGTTTTGCACCCAAAACCTGATAAGCCGACACGGCTACAGTCACGGGAACAATCGGGGCAAACGTAAACCATAAGTGACATGCCAAAAAAAGGGGAAAGCTATTGTATCTAAAAAAATTAAAAATTTTTAAACCCTTTCCGGCGAATTACAATTATTTCTCTTCTTATAAATAAAGCAGAAAGAAAAAAATGGAATCATGCACGAGAATTATTTGAAAATGTTTTTTCTTAATGTAAATAATCCCAAAAACAAAAAATTTTTTTTAGTTCCAAAGTTGGAAACATCAATTTTTGGGAAAAAAATACTATGAAGATTTGGGGGCAAATGTTCTCCCAAAACGGACAGTCGACGGGTGGGAGACATAAGCGGGGGCTACAGATTGACGTTTTTCCGTAAAAAAGCATGTCAGATATCCAAAGGGCCCCCAAGCATGTATTCTGACCCCAAAGAAAAAAAGAAATTCTCAATTTCAAACTGCCGTGTCCAACATTTTAATTTCTAAGAAGAAAATCTCTACCATCAATATTGTAAAATCTGTAGTGTTATTTTTTGGGTTAAATCATCAAATTACAGAAGTTCACCTAAAAAAGCCATTTTATGTCATCTACGACCCCTTTGTTCTCTTCTAGAAGAAATTTTAAAAACTTCACAACATGAAAAAAATTTTCCCGAATAAACTTTTCCCCTGTAGGTCCCCAGTTTTAGCCTCTTTTGATATTTAAATATTTTTTAGAAAATTCTACTATTCCGTAATTTACGTACAATTTTTGCAATTTTTTAAAATTATTTTCTCAAAGTAGACTCAAAAAAATTTTCTCATTTTTTAAAATTTTTTTAACAAATAAAATTATTAGGGGTTTTTTAAAAATTTTAAAAATTAAAAAATATTTAAAACAAATATTTAAAAACAGACCCAAAACAAGACAAAAATTTAATCAAAGGGAAAAAAATGTATCTTAATTTTTAAAATTTTAAAAAAGTCCCGAAAAAATTTTTATCAATTCTAGAAAAAACCAGACTTTAGCTCTGCACCATTTTGGGGCTGATTTCACTATCGGGGTAAACAATTTAAATTTAAAAATTCAGGGGCCTTTTGCAGAAAATTTGAAAATGTTATTAAGGCTTCAAAAAAAAATTTTGTTTTTTAATTGGAGGGGCCCCTATATCTAAAGAGGAATATCAAATTTTGGTAAATCCCAGAATGTCTTAAAACTCAGGCGTTTCAATGGAAAAATGTATTGTAGTCATCAAAGGGGTTTCAAAAAATGGGAAAAACGCTTTTTAAGAAGCTTAAAATGTGATTAACAGGGGATAAAGACCCCGGGTGGACAAGGTTTTTTAAAAAAATCCAAAAATTCCCTCTGCATCAACCGAATATATATTTTTTGTTTTGACCATTAGGTTTTAGTGGAATAAATTTCCCAAACGGGGTCGGTTTTTGGGGAAAAGTGAAGTTGAATTTTTTGATTTTGGGCCCTTTTAAGGGTCAAGCAATTCTCGAAAAATGTTGGTTGAAGGGCTTTTCAATTTTATCGGATTGCTTACTTCTCTGTTTTAAACTTTAAAAAACATCCCCTGACTTTAAAAAAATTTGGAATTTTTTTTTACGACATTCCACATTGCGTTCGTTTTTTTTTCGGATGTGAAAATCCAAAAGGGGTGATATAATTGGTTATGATACAGAATAGATAAAGATTTATCGTATTTACGATGTTCTAATTCTTTGTTTTATCCCAAATATTGCATTACAATACTTTTTTCTTTACAAGCAAATAAAACCCATGAAGTGGTTTTGGGTGGAGTTGAATTTTTTGATGGGGCCCAAAATTCGTACTTCGGTGACCAATTTGTTGCGGGTGACCCGGGGAAAAAGATTGCGTGAACTTCGGTAAACGGGGGTGACTTTTCAACGGCGCGGGCCCAAGGCAACCCTTTTATGTAATTTGCAGTAGCGCAGACGTTTCTTTTTGGGGGTTGGAACGGGGAATGCCTTCAGGTTCTACAACAACCCAAAAGATGGAAGTGAAAAAATTCGGAATATGCTTCTCTGTGGAACGTCGAAAAAGGGAATCGCAGTACTGTATGCAGTTGGGGTAATGAAATCCATTTTTGGGAAAATTTTGCAAAAAAGAAATCAATGGGGAAATAATTAAAAAAAAAAACCTCAAAAAAGAAACAATAAAAAAATTAAATTCCAATTTTTGGGGGCGAGAGTCCCTGATTTTTAAACCGAAAATCAAATGTTTGGGGTTTCAATTAATAATAAAACTGTTTTTTAATACCTACTGACGTATGACGTAAAATATCGAGGAACTGGTTTAAAGCGGCTAGAAAGAATAAAGGAAGTCAGCGATTGGCATCACGGCATTAATTACTACCTAACAAAGAACCTCGAAAGGATTCCATTATATTAAGTGTGGACTACAAGAATACCGTGAATAGATAAGAATAAATATCCATTTCCACGTCTTGATGGTGCTTTGAATTACTTGTATAGTAGTAAGAAGTTTTGTATGTTGATTTGAAAGCAGCTTGCACGCCAGTTGAAGTAATGAAAATAAGCGAAGTAATTTCACTGGAAATCATATCGGGGTTTGAGTGTGTAAATCGTTTATCTTATGGAATTGGTAGTGTCCTACTATTTTTCAATCGGATGGATTGTATGTACTCCAAAATATTCCTTATATTTTAAAGTACATACCATTTGGAATATTGAACCATTTGGATAATGTAGTTGCTGTAGGAGTAAATATGGTACAATGGAAACAACTGTGAGTAGTTCTAAAGAGATTTGGAGAAATAACGAATGTAGGGTAGATCTTTCTCAGTTTTACAAACATAAGGAAATAACTAGTTCAATTATACATGAAAATGGAGTTCAAATAGATCCAAATTGTCTGCCATTTTAAATTTTCCTCAACCAAAATATATCAAATTAAAATCGTATTCCGGAACAATTGATTTTGGAGAAAATTTATTCCAAACTTAATGCGACATATGAAATATTTATAGCAATTATTCCAAGCTAGTTCAAAATCATATGAGGATTATGTCATCTAGCTTTTACACGTACATATAAAACAAGTATTAAAGAAAATAATAACTCATTACGATCAGAACAAACCTTATATGTAATTTCAGATGCTAGCCCAGATGGGGTGGGGCAGTTTTATGTTATATTATAAATGGTGTGCAAAGCAAGATTTACGTTAGATCAGAAACGGAATAAAATTATAGTACGATAAGCTTTGGACTCACATTTTGCTGTAAAACAGTTTCATAAATATATTTATAGCAGAATATTTTTCTTACGTAATACAATCAATCGAGCATTTTGGTAGGATTTTCCTTTAGCTGCATATCGGCTACAACACTTCGCAGTCGTTTTGAATAAAATGACGAGTTAATTTTTAACAAATCTAAAGTGCAGGGATATGTTATCGCGACTACTAATTGATAAAGAGATCTGCTACTCAGATCGCTCTTTTGTGTGACATCCTCCGACCAATTCCAGGTGGATGCCGAATCAGTAGTTCATCAAACGACGGTCACGAACCGCGCGTGACCCTCACGCGTCCCCACTCCCACCTTTAGGCCCAGCGATGGGCTACTCCACCAATCCATTTGGCAATTGTTGAGGCTGCGAAATGAAGAGGTTTTTTCGGAGAGATTGGGTCAAGGAAACTACGAATCGTCCTTTTGCTCTCTGGCCATGAAGGAAGATACAGAAACGAAAAGTATTAAAATTCAGTATGACTCGGCATTAGGATCACTAAGTGTTGAAGTAAATATCGGTGTTACTCTGTGTCTGGGCGAAGGAAATAGTTTTCCCTTTATTATTGTTTTTCTTACTCGTGTGCAATGAAAATCACTCCGGAGTTGGCGCCAACACCCCGGCACGCGAGTATTTCTTCGCTTTTCTCACGAGAGGCGAGTCGCCAGGAGACTGCTCGGATTCTCTTATTTGAAAAGAATCTGCTTTCGTCGCGTCTTAAGCGGAAGGAATTGATTTCTGAGAATTTGTCGACAATAAGCAGTGTTGCCTGGGCTCCTTGGGCCTCCTGTCGGCTACGGCGCCGGATGTGAACACATTCTGGCGGTCATCTTTGAAAGCAGTTGAATGTTTCTCTACGAGAATTTTTGTTCTTGTAAGGTATTTGCGATTTTTGAGGGAAAAATAAATTATCTCGGTGCGATACGTTTGAAACGAATGTCTTTGTTATCAATTCGCCCCAAAGAATTGTAATAAATGATTGTCCTCCACTTACGGCGCCAAATTTGAATTCATTTGGCCCCCTATGTGCCAACATCGGCGTCCATTTTCAAAAGGTTCCAGCAGTTCTGGACTGATTGATTAGTGATTCCGACGCATCAGCTTCTAAGGTCACCAGTACCGTAAGTGGAGTGCATGTGTTTCCTTCGGAGGTGGCAATGATCCATGATGAAAAGACATAGGTGAGCTCTGTCCCACAATGATTTTGTATCGTTCTGCGCAGCATCAGATAAAATAAGTTACGAACACGTGCCTCACAACACAGGCACTTGGTCTGAAAAACAAGTGCATGCGTTGGCCGCCATGCTGTACGGCAAGCAAGAAGTGTTGAGAAAGTGCTGCAATGTCACAATTTTCAATGATAACCAACCAAAACTAACGATGAAAGAATAAAAGAGGTCATATTTCAAAAATATGCTTCTGTATCTGTTTCAATTATTGTAAACAAGGTGATCTTTTCCCCATGCAATGATCTCACTCTGCTGGATTGTAGATCGGCGTAGATCTATTCCTCGGCTAGCGAGGTTTCCTAACTCGGATATCTCCCACCAGCACCGCGACAGACGGGACAAGCTCTATGCTCCCGACTGGTCTCCGGGCATGTGGTAGTGTAGTGCATGTAAGTGTAAGTAAAGTGAATGAGTGTAAGGGTGACGATAGAAAAGGAAGGAAATATCGCGCGGCCCGTGACCCGTTTGTTAGGATTCTGCTCCGACATTCGCACGGTGTTGATACGAGAAACCATCAACAACCAACCGATCAGAGCATCCGGCCACTAGAATTCTCATCCAGGCGCAACTGTATTCGTCCATCTAGCTGGAGTCGAAATCCGCCACGGACTCGAATACTCGTACCTCCAGATCATAGGCACTCGACATCAGTTGACTTCTGAGCCACCTAAGCCGACAGCAATTCTGGAAGTAGGCGGATATCAGACCATGATTCTACCGGGCGTGTCCAGGAAAGGCCAGAATGCATCCTCACCGCCAGCGCCTCAGAACCGTGCGACGGGAGTCATGACTAGACCCAACGTGAAGTTGAAGAATGAAGAGAATGGTCAGGCTCGTTTAAAATGTTTAAATCTAAATAGTTAAATGCAAATTTACACTATCCGCACACTCTTGCACGCGATAGTCTATTCTATTAGCTTAATTTAACCATTTTTCATAAACTGTATTTAATGTTCAGAAAAAGTATTTACTATTACAAAAAGTATTTACTACTTTATAACATATCTTTAATGTTATCTCTTTGGCGGATTTCTATAAACTTAAAGTTACGAAACTTGTTAACATCTACGACTTACAAATTCATTAAAATATAAATAAAACAAAATATCACTCAACACTTATAAAATACATGGATTTCTTGAACACCTGACAACAAATCTTTCAGGTCCGAATAGAGTGGAACCCTGTCTTTATGTTCGCCTCATGCTCAATTAACTCAGAGTTTAAAAATGAACAATATGGCATTTACAATCGAAATATCTATATTTTCTAAAAGGTTTTCTAATATTTTCTAAATATTTTCGAAAAGGCCAATATTTCCTACATTTTCAGAAAGGAAAGTTTAAAATTCCATTGGCGGGTTTCGTGAAACTAAGTGCAAAGGTCACCAGTTTTGGTCTCGAACGGTCATCTATCAAATCTCTACTCTCGTGTTCTACCCAAAAGAATATTCTGGCTACGTTTTGTACTGTCTAAAATATCACTGTCGTGAGTCATTTAGTGCTTTGATGTTGTCACTCTTGTGCTAAGAGTGCTTTCTGTGATAGTATTTTTCTCTAATATACTGAGTACAGTGAACCTAAAAGTATTCAGCACAAGAGTATTTTAAACAGTTATTGTAATAATAACGCAACTTTTAACTAATTAACTTAACTAATTAACTATTAACAATTAATATTTTAAACAAAGCATTAACCAATGCATAAAGTGAATATCAAACAAAAAAGGGAAAAAGCAAAAAAACAGATAGAACCTTCATGATATATTTTAGTAGTGAAAACTGAGGACACTCACACACACACACACACACAGACACACACAAATAAATTCGAACACTGAATTCGTTTTGGTACCCATATGTGCTTGACGCTTGAGAAATTTTAATGGTAGGATGGTTAGTCTCTTGTAGCTTTGCATAACGTTTGGTAGGTACTCAATCGGCGGTCGGAGTGTGATATAAAGAAGAAATGGGTCGTAAGAAAACAACTTTGGAAAAATGTGAAATCCATAAAATCATAATCTGGCTGCATAAGCACTGCCAATCGTTGAGGCAAATTTCTGAAATTTTTAAACATATCCAGGAACACCGACCTGTGAGTGACTGATGAATTGAGGAAAGAAAACATGAGAAGAAGTAAGTGTGTAAAAACTTAGTGAAACAGAGTGTCATGCAATACTACGGAAAGAAAGAAAAATCATAATTAAGCGTACCAAAATAGCCAGTGAACTCGGAAATGAACTAGGGACAAATGTATGTGAGAGCATGTCATGTAATGAATTGCACGCCCAATTTACTAAGCTTCTTTTGGTGTTATATTCTTCATATTTTAAAGTGTTTTATTTTCTCTAAGTCTACCTAGAACTCCCAGGATGTTATTCCTAAATGTGTTTAAAATTTCAGAATGTGTCCCCAAATTCACATTGATGATGCAGGCTGATTTGTCTTCTTTCAAAGTTGTTTCCATTCAGTACGACCCATTTCTTTTATACCGCTTGTGGAGTATCTACGCGTTTAAATACTTTGTGCGTCACGAGTTGCACTCGTGTCTTTTGTTTTGTTTTTGATATTAACTTTTCCGTACATTTAAGTAAATACCAGGTTAAAAATATTAAGTGATAATAAGTTAATTATTGCGTAGTAGTCACAGTAATTGTTAAAACCAATATTCATATATAAATAATAAATGGCAACATTGGCATGAAACTTGTGAAAACTCAGTTTACATTCCAACAAAGACATGCTCCTCTACGTCGAAGCAATATTAATGTTTATCATTAAGATCCTATAATCAGTTTTCAACGAGATAATAGAATTGTATTCATTATGAATTAGTTTTAACACGCTTTTCCCTTCCTTTCGTTTCCATCAACATCAAACTGTGTATAAACATAAATCGGCGTATAATCGAGACATCAACAAATGTAAATGTATGATAAAGTGCACACCAATCGTGACACACACAGCACTTACACCGTTTATTCCGAAAATTCACGTACACCGTTATTTTAACACAAGTATTGAAAACATTCACAAAAACAGATTTCGATAGGAAATAATTTTGTTTCGTTCTTCTTAGGTCAAAACTGAACAGTGAAGCAGGAACAGCACATCAGACACTTAAAAATGATAACTGGTTTACAAGCAATAGCGATTGCAAATAAATACTCACAGAATTGAAGTAATATGCTCGTGAACACAGACTCCAACCGCCCAATCACTCAAAGAAGTATGCTCTCCGCACAACTCTGGATCACACAAGCAGCCACTGCATGGGTACATCGAGTTCTTACTCCAGTCTCTGTTCTTCTTCTGTCCACCAGGGCGCATTCATTTGGAAATAAGCTTCTTCACAAATAGAGAATAGATGTTAGGCACTCTAATGAGCAAACAGGCAGTAAAATATTAAACTCTAAAATTTTGTATGAACTTTTCCACATAATATCTTACAAACGAATACAGATTATGAACACAAAATGAGTAAATTATTAACATGCATTATGCAAACAAACTTATATTTAACAAAACATGTTGCAATACTAAATACATTCTTAAATCCTAGTTGATTTTTTTTGTATGAGATAACGAAAACGCATTTGAGCAACATTATTTCTTTTCGTTTGTAAAAAGGAACTGAAATCAAATTTCAGGGTATTTGACATTGTAATTATACTACTACGTCTTCAAGTGCAGCTATTGTTTATATTCACAGATTTAAATATTATTAATTATATAATGTATGATGTAACCATAATATTAAGATAATGGGAACATGACTTGAAACATGAACGATTTCTTGCATTACTAAAACAATGTCTTCAAATTTTCCCTTTTCCCAAATTTGTATAAAATGACAGGTGTTTTCAAAACTGAAAATTATCTCACTACATAAAAGGACGTTATTCAGTCATACTTAAACAGTGCTACAAAATGTGGGAAAAACATTAGTTGGAAGATTCCTTATTACTTACGAATCCTCGTAATTTAATTTCGGGGTCTGAATTAACGCAAGTCACTAACGTATTCCATTTGAACAGAAACGCTGAAATAGTGTAACTTTCGACGTTCAACAGCGTTCCGATGACAGAATTCTGATTGATGCTACGAAAGAAACAAATAACGAGGTGAAATTTATATGCGCTGCTTGGAATATTCAAGTCCGTTTTACTATTTTCCGTTCAAATAATTTTGAATTTATCCCATTTAATGTAATTTTCATTAAGTTTCAATGCTATCCTAATAATATTTTTGAAAATTGCCTTCAGGCACAAAGGTGGGGTTTCTGTATCCATAGCCTGCCATTTTCTGAAATCTAATTCGAATCTGCTGTCGGTTTGAAATGAGAAAACTACACTTACAATACAGTCGGATATTTATGAAAAGAGTTGGACATTTCATACAATTATATGTTTTATGTTAATCCTGACACCAAATATGTGCTTCATGGCAAGATAGTGAATTAGTTAGAAAACTTTTGGGCATATAATGCACATTTTGGGGTTTTGTGACAAATACGTATATTTATTTGCAAAGTTTCCCTTATACATATATTGAACAAAAACATTTTTAAGTAAAATTATTAATATTGCTAAGCGGAATGTTCCATAAAATATTTAACAGGCTTTGAACAAACGTTCCTAACACTGATGTCAGGCTCACTGAAGTAAATTTTGTTGGTGTTTCGAGTAAGTTTAAATTAGAAGTGATACATTTTCCGATCTGTATGTTTATCACACAAAGTGTCAGGCGAAAATTGGAGACAAACATACCCTACAACACTAAAATGAGACATCTTAGGTCAATACGTTCTTGTATTGGAAAAAAACCCCTCGATATTGTAAAAAAGTGTTTTTTTTAAACTTTAGGACTTGGAGTTATCCGATCTATCGAAACTGAAAATTTCGTTTTACACGAAGCTTTTGCGGTTTCTATAAAAACTCCTTGCAACAACCTTACAGAATTCTTCCAGTACAATTGTACAGGTTTTTGCAGCGTGAGCGAGAGGTGCGCTGGATCCGACGTCAACGTCGTTAGCGATAAGCCTGGCTTTATCTGCGGGGGATGTGAATAGTCAAAACAATCAGTATTGGGCGCAGAGAATACGTACCTGCTGCATGCACAACCACTTCAAAGTCAGAATAGCAAAATGAAGTATGACGAAGAAGCAAAAACTGAACTATAACACTAAAGCGTTTCTGGAACGAGTATTAACTGCACGTTAAAGCAATCGAACTGAGATATCAACTTTCTCGGCAGTTTCAGAGAATTTATCTTCAATAATTTATTATTCTGAATGAAAATGCTTAATAAAGATATTTGTGCTTGAAAATCTGACCAAAAGTTTGCTTTCCTCTTGCAAATGCATTTGAGGAATAATCAAATTCAAAAATTATTGCTTATTTATCCTTGAAAATAGATTTTACTACATGGAGTTTTTTCTCCTTTCAAAATTCAAAATTTAAGTAGTATATGACTTAGTGTAGGGATCACAGAATTTTGAAAATGTGCACACAATTCACTTTTCCCCATAGCGTCATACGCAGTTTTAACTGTTTTTTTGACGTAAAATAAATAAAATAAAAATCAAAATCGAGGAATAATTTTTTTCACATTTTCAAAAACAGCATTATTTTCTTTAAGTCAGGACATATTAATCCCTCATCTCCACAGCTATCAGGAACCAACTTCTGCAAAAGCACTCCTTCTAATATTGCCCAAAAATTCTAACAATACATTAATATTTAACAATACATACAAACCTTTTTAATTACATATGGATTATGTATGCAAATATTATTATTATTATTATTATTATTATTATTTATTATTATTATCATCATCATCATCATCAATTGTTACTTATTATTATTAATTATGATCAATTATTACTAGTTATTAATTATTATTGTTTTTATTATTATTATTGTTTTTATTTTTATTATTGTAATTGTCCTACAAATACAGTTATGATTTTGCTTAACTTTTTATTACTAAAGTTATGTCACATATACTGGACTGCTTTTCTGTAGTGATGTGATACGTAAGGTGTACGCAAAGGAAAATAAGGACGTGAATATTATTTTTACGTTAAATTTAGGGATAATAAGACGTTAATTAGATTGGTCTGATTATTGTTTCCGAGTGCGTCAACTGCTAAGGTCCTGTAAGTATAGTGCATGTTCTTTGTGAGGGACCGGGAGCGGTAGTTCAGTGCATCAACTGATGTCACTGCAGCGCCTTCTGACTGGGAGGTCCTAGGTTCGAGTCCTGACGGCGGCAGGATTTTCGCCACTAGCTTTTGAGCTAGGTCAAATTCAGTCGCAGTCGGGAGGAGAATTCTAGCACCGGCTGCTTTGATTTCGTGGTTTCTCCGATCAACACCAGGTGAATGCCGGAGCAGTACCCTAACAAACGGGCCACGGACCGCGCGCGATCTGTCCTTCCTCTTTCTTGTCCTATCCTTCCCCTTACACACACCTGCACTAACAACCACTACACTATCTCATATTCCGGGAGACCGGTCAGGAGCTTAGAGCTTGTCCGGCTGGGGCGGTGCCCGCTGGTGGGAGAGTCCTGTTAGGAAACCCACTAGCCGACAGTGGTCGGCGCTGGATCTCCCATCCAGGGAAAATTACTGCCATTTCGCGAGAAAATCATGCACTACACTAACGGGACTAATGACCAGCTGTTGACCCGCCCGGGAAACGCGAAAAATCAATCAATCAATCAATCAAGTATGGGAGGGAGATGGCCGTGATGTTTTCCCTCTCGCTGGATGTCGGGATCCGGCACGAGCCTACACGTCGGCACTCGGGATTTTCCGCAACCAGGTATTTCCCATCAGCGGGGCACCGCCGCAGCCGGGACAAGCTCTAAGCTTCCGACATGTTGGTATTGCAGTGCAGGCAAATGTACACGTGCGTGCGTGCAAACACCCCGTGCGTGCGTGTGTGTGTGTGTGAGGATAACGAAAAGTATGGAAAAATTGCGCGCGGTCTGCGGCCCGTTTGTTAGGGTGGTACCGGCATTCGCCTCGTTTGTTCGGAGAAACCATGGTAAACTTACGATCAGAGTAGCTGATTGCTAGAATTCTCCCTTCAGACAGTGGTTAAAATTGTACCTAAGTAGCTAGTGTTAAAATTCAGGGACTCGACCCGGGACCTCGAGTTACAACAGTGAGCGTCGAGTTACAGATCGACAACCAGAGACACTTCATTGCGTATGTTAATAAGTACTAATTTATCGATTTTTTAAATTTTATCAATCTTTGCCACCTAGTAGTTTGATCAATGAAATCTTTAATAAATCTAATACCCTGAAAGAATTTTATCTTGAAGTTCTTTGCGTTTATTTAATCTATATACATAGCATATGTGGTATCTATCCACTATATTTTCGATCTGACTTTGATTTTGTCACCCATTATTTTATAATGGGCTATCCGATCTGTCTCTATGACCGCCAGCAAGTTGACATCAATTTACGGTGGTGTAATATGGCACATTGTCATTATCTCTACTGCGGAACAATACAAATTGCTCTCTGGTTAGGTAATATCATATCAGGGTATTATTGCACATTCTTAAATGATTTAGCAGTGGTGCCTACCAACATTTGTGTTCTTTTGACAGTACGTAATTCGGGAATAATACAGTAATACAGGAAGTATTATTCCGAACAACAACATGGATCAGAGGAAAAATTTGTTGCCTCTTTATCCTTGAAAATTGATTTTATTACTTGAGAGGTTTTCCCTAAAATTTAATTAGTATATGACTTAGTGTAAGGATCACAGAATTTTGAAAATGTGCACAGAATACACTTTTCCCATAGCACGTCATACGCAGTTTTAACTGTTTTGACGTAAAATAAATAAATAAATAAATAATAATGAATTTCTTTCTTCTGAAGAGGTATAGCTGAATAAGGCAGTGAAACATGCGAAAACAAAATCGATAATGGCGATGCTCATACGAAGAGATACAAAATGACGTAGTTTCTAAAAATCAGCCTCCTAGGGCAATATGTTGCAGAGATACAACGAAAAACGTGTTTTGTATGTTTTATTTTTCTCAGCGTCTATTGCGTGTATCAGGCTGAAAAAATTGCAGAACTGAAACATAGTTCAATTTGCAGGTATTTTGTCAACGAATTTTAACGCCAAACTCATAGAGAAAAATTAATTAATTTTCGACGATAACTTTGAGTATTGTCTCAATTTTCCGTCTAAAATGTGTCTCATAACATTTTACACCATATATTTTTTAGATTTTTAAAAATGTGAACGGAAGTGAAAATAATTAAAACCATTTTTTTAGTTTATGCATTTGAAATTCACGCAAAATGTGAATGGAAAAACTTGTTTCATCAATGTTTACACATTAATATTAAAGTTATTGAAAAGTCTTGCTTACCTGGATGATTTGGAACTGTTTGCTGACAAATATTTCTTTTATGTCGAAAGTATTTATATTATCAAAATAAACTTATCAAATAATCTTGCTTTTAGATTTATCTATTGTTTCTAATATAAATCAAATTACTGGATTTTAGGTATATTAATAATTTATGTTTATAATATGCATTCAAATTATTTAGTTGTAGATTTATTAATCAATAACAATTAGACAAACATAGACAATTAATCAATGTCACTTTTTTCAATAACTGGAACCACGCATTTGTTTATAAACGGTCTACTCAATTTTTTAAAAATTTTTTGTTTAAGAATACCTGTTGAACAATTTTTCACATGTAACTAGCGTGCGCCAAATATATGTTTAAATATTCGCAGCTATGTGGGAGCCGCATCCAAGGGTGCCACTTCCGTTCGCACGTTGACAATATCGTTTCCCTCCCGATATTTCCATAGTGAAAGGATGGTGGCTCCTCCATTTCACCGACATTTGCTCGTTCTGAACAGCGGCGGTTTCTGTCACGAACCATGTGACCACTTCGGTTGAATAGTGAGAGCAGGCGTGTGCCACCATGTTTCATGGAGGTCAAGAGTGTTGAGAAACATTTTTAAGGCATAAAGGACAATTTTAAACGGTGGCCGACCAACAATAACACGATGAAAGGAATTGCGATAAAAGATGTAATATTGAAAAAGTACTTATCTTTTTCCCGGTTTCAATGATTTGTAAATGATAATTTTAGCATTTAAAATTTACGCTAATATTATGACGCACACTGGTGCCTGAAGCTCCTCGGTTGATTGATTTTTCGTTGAGTCGTTGGCCCGTAAGTGCAGTCATGTTTTTCTCGAGAGATGGCGGTGGAATTCCGGTGAATATCGAGATCCGGCACCGACCTATCGTCGTCTAGTGAGGTTTCCAACTGGACTCTCCTTCAGCGGACATCCCCCGCCGGGACAAGCTCAAGCTCCCGACCGGTCGCCCAGAATATGTGATAGTGTAATGCCTGTTAGCGTAAGTGTGTGTAAGGGATGGATATGACAGGGAGAGGAAGAAAGATCGCGCGCAATCCGTGGCCCGTTTGGTGGGTACTGCCCCGTCATTCGCCTGGTATTGATCGAGCAACCATGGAAAGCTAGCGATCAGAGCAGCCGGCCGGTGAATTCTCCCCCAGACAGCGACTGAATGCGACCTAGCTGAAACGCTAAAGTCGAAAATCCTGCCGCCGTCAGGACTCGACCTAGGACCTCCGGTCGAGGCGCTGCCGGACATCATTTGACGCACTGAGCTGAAGCTCATCGGTTGAAGTCGCATGCGTAAGAGGCCACCTATCTCTTCCCCCATGTATTTAACCGTTTCCCCCAGGATATTCCGATTGAGTTTGATACATAATCAATTTAACACCTGTAAATTTCGAGTTCTTATGTCGTGTTTAAATATCGATTAAACCGTTTTTTCCAAACACATTTAGGTGTGAATTTCAAATGATTAAACTGAACAAAATTGATTTTATTTATTGTTCACTACTGTCCACGTTGTTTAAAAATCTGAAAAAAATTGTTATACAATGTTATAAGACTCATTTTAGGGAAAATTGAGACAGTATCCCAACGTTATCATGTTGAATATCAATTTCAAAAATTTATTAATTTAATTTCTATACGAATTTCCGTCAAAAATTCGTTGACAAAAATACTTTCAAATTCAACTGTTTCCTCGTCTGCATTTTTTACCCGATACACCAATAGAAACCGAGAAAAAACTAAAACACGCCCTGAAGCTGATTTTTGTGAATCTACGTCATTTTGTATTCTCTTTGTGCATCACGATTATCGATTTGGTTAGGGCACTTTTCACTTTATTGGCTATACCTTTTCAAGAATGTGTTTCAAAAACGCTGCGCTTAGAATCGTCCCGATCGACCAGAGAATAGCGATTCCGGAAAAACCACGTATGGTTTAGGCGCTAGTCGTGTTCACACACGGACAGACTGACAGATAAACATACCGACAGATATTTTGAAAAAGCAAAATTGTTTCGATATCATGGGACCCTAAACGTGTATTTCTGTTGTAGCTCAAATGGATTTTCCGGACCATTACATAATTTTTCTACACTATGTATATGACTCGTATATACGTACGTATACGAGAAAATAAATAAAGGTATCCGCCATGTATATTTTTGAAGAAACCATCATTCCCTTTTTCCTACGATGCAAGTGAAATTTTGCTTTGTAGAAAATTTTGTTATGCTCAGAATAATTGCACGCGTTTCTAAACACGGATTTATTACAATGAACCACAGAAAGTACATGGCCACAATTCCAGAATCAAACAGTAGACTATGTCAAGCCAAATCAAAACCAAAAGTCGGAGATGTACCAAAACTAGCTATAGTCAAACCAATAAATACACCAGAATGAATCAAAATTACTGCCGGGCGTACACTCGCTTCTACATGGTACAATCTCCTCACTCAAGTTTACTCAATACACGTTACCAGCGTTCTGTCTCTCTGGCTGGCGGCGCTCGCTTTTAAAGCGGGCGCCGCAGATCGCTCTTCGCTCCTGGCTTTCTGGCCAGCCTTCCTTCTAAGCTCGGCGGCGCCTTTTCCGCTTCGCCGCCTCTGCCGACTTCCTCGGTCGCCGCTGAGCGCTGACACCTGGCGCGCTCTTCAAACGAGTTATACAGCCGCAACAATTTTGTTTTTATTTCACATACGCTTCAATTTTATACGCCTCCCCCGCCTCCTCTCTCCTTCCATGTCCCCCCCTCTCCCACTCCGTCCCTTTCCCGTCCGTCTCTCTGTTCCCTGTCTCAGTCCTCTCCCTCCGTCTGACGCCATCTGAATCTGCATCACTTGTGTCTTCTCTGTCTGCCTCTGCTTCTCTCCCCCTCTCATTCAAATTTAGTTGCATTTTTTCCCGTCCCCAGAAGGTGGATAATATTGATAAGCGCCGGACTACCAAAAATGTAATAGAACGCTGAAAAAAAGTATTTGATGCCCTAAACCCTTCGTTGAGGAGTTATTTAACGTTATAGATAAAAAAAAAAAAGGAATACCTGCCGAGTGCGTTGCGGGTTGCATCTGACGTGACAATTTAGTTTTGTTCAACAGCGCCATCTACTAATTTTTCCGATATTTTAATAGTCATTCTGCTATTCGAGCGGAAATGAATCCAACAAATCAGAGATAATGAACCTCACTGGCACTAAAATAACATTATTTGATGCTCAGGCCCACCTCTGTCGGTCGGACGCGGGGTTATCTCAGTCCGTTCTGGTAGTGTATATATTGTATTTACATTTCATGTTGATATATTCATTATTTTACTTAACTTGGTTTATACAGATGCCTAGAAAGACTACAATTGATTTGTTGTGACACACGTTCTACAATTAAACATGGTATGTGAAATTTGTGTAAAGTTGAAAATTCAAATTACTTTTATTTACCTTAGTTCATTGTATTGGTGATTAAATTGCTTCAAATGGTTTTCAATAACGTTTCTGGAATTTTCAATAATATGTTGATATTTTCAATATTAATGGTTTCTTTGTACATTAATCGGGCATTTTCTTTTTATGCCTCTGCCCCCGTTCGATCCTAAATGCGCTTATGTGGCGTAGTGGTGTGAGTATTCGCAAATTAACTCTAAAGATCTGAGATCGGGCCTTGGTGCAGAAAAAAATTGCTGGTTGAAAATACTTTTGCTGTTTATGTAAAGTACAATGTTGCGTAGCATTTAGAAACAATGATAGAAAGTATGTGCTTTAGTAGCACCACTAGTTTCTTCAAATTTAGAATAGAATTTATTCACTTTTCGGTATCAGAGCCCGTCAGAAATAGTTTTTCTGCAGAAAATTCGTCTTTTCCGGCACACGATTACATAACTTTCTCTTTTACGAAGAAACGTAAGACAGAAAATAATAATAAATTCGGAACCGTTAGGAGTATCTAAGTTATTCCACGGTAGTGTTTACAAGTATTTAAATTTCATGTTAATTGATTAGTTTACTTATATCGGTTCATACAGATGCAGAGAAAGACAATTTAGTTGACGTGATATTCGTTTTAGAAATCGACTACAGAGTTGGAAAAATGTTTAAAAGTTACAAATTGGAAGCACTTACACACACGTTCAGTATATTTATCTGTATTGAATCTATTTGTAGTAAAAAGTACATCAACTGATTTTCAATAAAATTTCTAGAATCCTCAATAATTTTCTGCAACAACATTCATCAAATTGAAATAGTCTTAGATTCCTGCAGGTTCCTGAACCAGCCTTTATGCCTTAACCAGCTCGGACATTCAGGTTGAATATGAGGGCATACTTCTATATTAGGCAAGGTTACTGTAGAATCTCTACCGTAAGGAACTGATAAATTGACAAAATGTGAAAAATGTCTTTTGGGCGACAAAAGAAGGCAGCGTAAAGAGCATAAACATACTCAAAAGCTAGACCAGACCAGAGATTAGAAACTAACTACTGTGGAAAGTCTGTGCCATATTGTAGCGTCATTTTTTTTTTTTTGTTTTTTTTGTTTGTTTGTTTGTTTGTTTGTTTGTTTGTTTGTTTGTTTGTTTGTTTGTTTGTTTTTATTTATTTATTTATTTATTTGCCATACGCTGTTACATACGAGGGGAAACTTTAATGAAGACTTGGTGTTGGGTTCTAGAAAACGATATCTTTAGAAATTATGATTTTAGACCGGAAGAAACGGTTGGGGGTCAACTGATGTCACTGCAGTCCGTATGCCCGGGGTCGAGGTTCAAGTCCCGGCGGGGAAGATTTTCGACTTCAGCTTGTGTTGTGAACAGACGCTTCTGGGGGGAAATTTCCAGGGCCTGTTGTTCGATCGGTAGTTTCCCGTGGTTCCCGATCAACACCGCGAATGCCGGAGCAGAACCATAAAAAAGGGGACACGAACCGGCGCGATCTTTCCTCCCTTTTCCCTTTTGCCCCATCTTTCCCTAACGCAACTAACTCACACATCCCGGGAGAAAGGTCAGAAGTTGAAAATTTTTCCGGCGCGCCGCTGGGGGGAGACATCGGGTTGGGGAAAACCCCGAAAACCCAAAGGTGGTCGGCCCCGTGTCTTGCCATTCAGCGGGTGATTCCACCCCACCCCCCGAGCTAAACCCGCATTATACGTCTATACGTACAGGACAAACCAGGAACGACGGGGAATCACTAACAATCAATAAATTTATCTTTTTTAGATACTGAATTTTATTTAACAAACCCGGCACAATTAACAAAATAGGTTTTTTTTCCAATGTACTGACTTTTTAAAGACGCCTTTAGAACACCGTTTTTTAATACCCCCAATTTGTACTTTTAAATTTGGCAATTTCGAAAAGGAACAATAGACGAAATGGGGACTAGCGCCATTTTTTTTGGGTGCCCCTTTATTACAAATGAACAAATTTAAAAAAAATATTTGGAGGGTTTTTGAAAATCCCCCTCTATTTCGCCAAATTAAAAGAAATTTTTTTTTTTGAAAAATTGAACAAAAAACATTTAAAACCCCCGTCTTTAAAAACAAATTTTATTAAAAATAAAATTTTACCTTCAATTTTATTTGGCGTAACGAATTTTGGGTTTAAAAATAAATACATTTATTTTGTTATTACTTTCAAAGCGGGGTTTCAACCGGGCCCCAAACCCTTCGCACGGATCCACCCCGCCCGGTCGCCGAGAAAGGGGGGGTGGTGTTTGAAACGCCCCAAAACCCCTCGGGACCCCCGCCCCCGGGCCCACGCGGGGGGCGGGCGACCGCTCCGTGTTTGTTTACAGGAAGGTGCGGGGGGCGTTCGGGAAATTTCCCATAAAAATTACCGAAAAGACGCGAACGTTGGGAGCAAATTATTTTCGGCGTAGTAACCGGCCGTAAAAACCGTCTTAAAAATTTCGGAAACTTCGAAATTCAGGAAAATTTGGGGGGGGAAAAGGGTTCGTGGGCGCGGCGCGGGGGCAGACAGAAGGGAGGCCTTGGACAGAGAGGCGCGGGGACCCCCGCGTGCGGACACAGAGGGGGGACGCCTGTTGTGGGGGGGGGGAAGTCATCCAGGTGTAGGCCCCAGGATAGGCAAAGGCATGAAGGTGCGATTTGTGGTATTATCGCCCGCGTTCATTGTTGAAAAAAAAAAAGAACATTAGTAATGTTTTTTTTTTTCTCTGTCGTTTACGCCCGCGCCGTGTATCGAAATTTGCGATTACGAAAAAGACTGTCGTCACCGATTTTGCCCCTACCGCCGACGCCCCAGCTGATGTCGTGGTTAACCCCTTGAATGGGAGCGGCTGCAAAAACCCCCTCCCCCCCTAAAGGCGTCCGTCCAGAAAAAAGGAGCCCAGCGGGGCCGTTTGGGGCCGCCCCGCGTCCTCCCCCGCAGCGGTGATTCTAATAATCTTCGAGCCCAAGACAAACAAAATTCTTACGCCCTTCGGGCACCGGGACTGTTTCAACATTCGGGGTGCGGGGCCCGCTTTGGGCCCTTTTTCTTTTTATTTGTTAGGCATCTTTTTTTTTTGTTTTATTTGTTTTGAATTTATCTTTATTTTTTAGATTGCATGAAAAAAAAAAAGGGGTTTAAAAAAACTGAGCTCAGATAATAATGTAAATTTTACCATTTTTTAATTTCATTAAATTTACTTTTTTTTGTTTTTTAAATTTTTTAATTGCCTTTCACGAACGTCCGTCCACAACCTAAATTTATTCCCGTCACCTAGCTACCCGGAATTCAGCACAGGTGGGGGGCGTCGCAAATCTTTCCAAGGGGGGCCCTGAATTAGTATCTTTGATAAGAAAAACCCCCCAAAATTTTAATTTTTCAAAATAAAATTTTTATTTTTGAATTACTTGTATTGCTGCAGACAAAAAATTTAATTTTTTTAAAATTTAAAAAGAAATGGATGGAAGGATTTTTACGAGGTTAATTATTTGTGGACTGTTTGATATCAGTTGATTTGTATTTTTTTTTTGGGTGTTACTTTTTTTTGTCTTGTGTTGGGGAAAAAACCCGGTTTCAAGAAAACTGTGAAACCCATGTTATTAAAAATGGGGACGAACGGGTGTAGACGGGGGGGTGATGACGCTCAGGGGAAGTTTTGGGCATGAAATCCCTTTGGATCTCAGGGAGTTCTAACAAACAAGCAGAGAATTATGAAAATTTAAAAACGAATTAAAAAACCAGATTTCAAGTAGGGGGAAAGGGACGAGAAAATTAATTTGTTTTCAGAAACGAAAAAAAGGTCAGGAAAGATTTGATAGTTAATAACTGTTTAAAAAAAACAATCCGCAAAACTTGTAAATTAAGAAAGTTCGCCCAAAATGGGATCACTGAAAAATCAACTGAGGGTAGGGGGAGAAAATTGAGAACACGTTGAAAGCTAGTCAAAAATTTGGGGGAATTCAAGGACAAACAAAAGAAAATTTAAAAAAACCTACAGTCTGAAATTCACCAGAAATTACGAGCGGGACAATAAAATAGGGGCGTGTTGTGAGTCAGAAATGGAAACATTGCGGGTTACCCCCGAAATGAAGGCAAATTTCACTGGTTGGAAAAAAACTTCCCAAAGTTGCAAATTTCACGAAAGGGAAAGAAAATTGAAAGATAGGTGATATAGGGGGAAATTTTTCGGGAAAAGGGAAACTAAACTAAAGAAAAAAAATAGAAAAAAATTGAAATCTGGTAAAAAAAAGGAAAAAAAAATGGAAAATCACCCAATTACAACGCGTCTGGGTTCGGGTTTAAAAATTTTTTGGGCCCTCCTCAAAATTTTTGTTTTCTGGGAAATGGAAAAACCGGTTTTTTGGATCGTCCGGTTTTTGAAAAAAGGGCGGTACCGCCTATTTAAAAACCAAGATTTATGCAGGAATTTTTACGGGGTAACGCCACATGGTCACTGCTTTAAACCCCTTTTTCCGCAGACTTACGAGGAATTCAACCGTTTTCTTTCATTACTGGGGAGGAGCGACGTTAGAGTTCGAAGAAAATTTGGGGTAGGGGGGTGAAAAAACCCAATCATATTTAGATTACCCCGGGAAAAAAAATTTCGGCATTAAATTTGTGATCCGACGACAGATGATAAAAGATTATCTGGCCCCTAACCGAAAACTTTCCTCCCGTAAAAAACCCATTAACAGGTAGATTTGAAAACGATTTTTCAAGAATTGCTGGGAATTTATGGCGGTCAAACCTTAAAGAAATTGGGGACCGAAATAAAGGTTTTCGCCGGGGAAAGATAATGGGAACAGGCAGTCGGGGCCGTGATGATCAGGGCGAGGAATGGGGAAAAACCCCGCCCCCAACCAAACTAAAATACCGTAAAAAACCTAGTGGGGAATGGACATCAGGATTCCATAAAGAGCCCTCAAACTAGAACCGTTTGGGCTTTCTGGTATTTTAAACGAATTATTCAGAGTTTTTTCAACTGTGTCAGCAATTATGCCTTTTTGACCTAAACGACATTTGAATGAACCTGCAGAAAACAGGAAAAAATGTCCGTTGGGGTTTTTTAAAATTTTATTTCAAGCTTTGGTAGACACTGGCAGAAATCAGTGCAATTTCTGGAAGTTCTACTAAAACTAAAGCAGCGCTTTCCCAATACCAACTCTGCCCACTATTTGTTTTTTATTGAGTGGGAAAGAAAAAGTAAACCAATTACTATGCAGGCTTTGCTTTTTAAAAAAAGGGGGAAATTTTTATTTGATGTCCATGTTTGATCATAGGGATCTAAATTACGACGTAATATTTGGGGTTGTTTTTTTACGGAAAAAAATGGGTAGTGGTTTTTTCTGGGAATCTTGGAGCTTCGGTGGGAAAAGGAAAAATCAAAGGGCGACGGTGATGACAAAAAAGAAATGGCATTTTGGGGCGTCCTGGGGTATGGGGATGACGGGGGTGGGGGCATAAGCCGTCGCAAAGACTTTTCTGACCGAACGGGCCCAGCCAAAAAATGCTTTCAAAATTAAAATTTTTTTCGTCCTGACCCCCTTAAAAACTTTGCTTTGAATTCGGGGCACATGATTCACCTTTAAAATGAAAATTATCCCATTCCAAGTCGATGAGGGGGGAATCAAACTGTTAAAACTAGGGAGGGTATAATTTAAAGATCTGTAACAGCTTTTTTAACCCTATTGTAGTGGTAAAAAAGACGGGGGTAAGGTTTGTTTAGTCTGACGGATCAACGAGGACTATCCCCGAAAACGAACCCAGAACACTGATGAAATTTTTTGGTTTTAAAAAAACAAAAAATTTTTTTGGCTTTAATTTTTCGCTCTTTGGGAATTCAAACACCCAGACGACAGAAAATTCACGGGGTTTTTTAAACGGGTTGACGTACGTCTAAAAAAATCCTTTTTGGGCTGAAAAAAAAAGGGAGCCTTTTTGTTTCTCGATGAGAAATTAGGGGACGAAAACAAACAACTCACCCCCTTTTATCGACGATATTTAATTTCATCAAAAATTTCCGGAACATCCGGTCATTTGAACAGTTATTGAATGTTTTTTGTACCCATAAATTTAATCTTTAAATCCAATTTTGCACGCAAATTTCATTTTGGGTTAGCGTTAGCACGAGGGTAAAAATTTACCCCGAGAAATCAATGCCTAGACCAGTTTCACGCCCACAAAAAGCCAAAATTAAAAGGATTTTGGCATTTCGTCATCAATTGTTTATTCCCGGTTCGGGCTTAGGCATCCCTAAACCATTGGAAAGGAACGAAATACTGGGCAGATGAGCATGAAAGACATTCAAAAAATTTTAAAACTTTGCCAGGCCATTCGTAAACCACCCCGGGCTTTTCCAGCCATTTTTTTAGTGCAGCTCCCAAAGTAGGGATTGGATGTTTTATCACAGCCTGATAAAAAATGATCCCGGTCAAAAAAATTTTTGGGGTTTTTGAGGGTTTGAGGTCAGTGGTTTCAATTTCCCCAATTACAGAGAAAAAGGCTTTTTAATTGTAGGGCTTTAAGAAAAAAGCGGGGACCGGGTGGAGGAAAATTTTTTATTATCACGGACCATAAAACGTTAATTTTCTTAAAAAGCCGCCACTACCCAAAGCCAGATTGTTAGGTGGGTGCCGGCACAACAATTGACTTTGAAACCGGGATTGTCCCGGTTAATCCATTGCAGATTTTTAAGTCGGGTTCCCCAGCATCAAATCAGAAAATTCAAAAGAAACATGTATTTTTTAAGCCATTAATTTTTGACCCCTATTCCGGAAAAAGCAGCCTAGGAATCTTCAAAAGGTTACGGGAAAAGATGCCGTTTTGGAAAAAAAATATTTTTTCAGAAAATTTTTAGATCAAAATGACCCCTTTTCGAAAAATTTCAAATCCGGGAGTTAAACTTTCTAGTAATTTTTTTAGTTCCAAAAAAAAGCCCAAAGAAATTTTTTTTGGGTCCTACAGAAAAACGACAAAATTAATTTAAAATTTTTCCAAAGCAAGGGGATTTCGGTGGGGAAAAAAGATCCTAAAAGTACTTCTTTCGCATACTGGGAAAGGGGCGGACAAAAAGAGCCACGGTCTCAAATGGGCACCCGTGAAGACTAAATATCCCCAATAGGATTAAGGGATGAACAGTTTTCGATCAGCCCCAAATGAATTGGGCCCGTTGATCTGTAAGGCCTTTCCCACCGGGGGTACGGGTTTCAAACACATCCCCGTAATCAATTTCCTTTTTTAAATTTACACAGCTCATGATAAGAGACCTACTGCACAAAAAGTTTTAAAAGTTGATCCGGGGTTTCTTAGACTGGGGTCTTACCAGAAATTTTAAGCGATCATGCCTCCCAATTTTGAACTTTTTAAAACAAACACTAGAAAAATGAAGGGGGCTCTTTATTTTTTTCCCCCACGACATCCCCAATCCCGGGGTGAGAGGGCATGAGAGAAATCCGTTTTTTTCCGAGCTTACATCCTCAAAAAACATAAAGAATCCCCACTAATTAGTAACATTAATGACTGGATTAATATTATAGAACATGATTCTATTGGTATGACGCCCATGAGGCGCATTTCGGAAAACCAAACATTCTTTCCCCCTTTTTTTCGATTAGGGGGCAGCGGTCCCAATTGAAAACCCTTGGGATTTTTAAAATATCACCAAAAATGCCCGGAAGAGGGAACCCTGAAAAAACCCTACCACTTTAGTAGGTGACAAAAATTTTGGACCCCCGATTAGTGATCAATGCTGGATTATTCCATAAATTTTTTTTCATTTACGGGCCATTTGTTATTGAAACGATTCCCCTGCCCAAATGTAGCCCTTAAAAAACTTGGATTCCCGGGAAGTACAATTTTTTTAATTTTACCCTTTAAAGGTTAAAATATTTAGATTTTTTTCCCCTGATTGACAATTCATAATTCTTCTACCTTGGGCCCGGACAGTTTGGGCTTTGGGCTTTTAGAAAAATTGAAGAATTTTGATTTAATTTTTTATTCTGATTAAATAGTAGTTTAGTTCTTTTTTTTTTTATTTAAGTAAAGGTTGGGCAAAAATTTTTTTGAATATTGAATGTTGTTTTTTTTTTTTTTCTTTTTTAAATTTCCTTATGAATCAATATTGGGAAGTTTTTTTTTTTTTTTCAACGGTTCAATTTTTCAAAAAAATTTTCAAACCGATTTTTTTCTCTATCCAAGGGGGGAAAATTTATAACCGAATATTGGATTAAAAAAAATCATTTTTTTTTTATTACTGTTAAGGGGTGCCCCAATGGGCCCAAACACTTACCCATCTACGCCGCCCTTGCGTCGCCGACAAGGGGTGTAGGGTTTGATAACCTCCGAAAAAAACCCAGGACCACCGACCAGGCTCCCCGCGGCGGGGGCGGCGACCGCCCGTGTTTGTTTACAGGAAGTGTGGGGGAGAGCGTTCTGGGAAAAATTTCCCTCAAAATTACCACGGCGTAATCGTTGGGCAATATTTTTCGGGGAGTAACTTTAGTAACAACACGCTTAAAAATTTTTGTAAAAATTGAAATTCATGGTTAAGAGGTTTGTGGGCGGAGACCCCGAGGGGAGACAAAAGGGGGGGGGCTTTTGGGCAGAGGGCGGGGACCCCAAGTTGGGAAAAGAGGCGGGGGGATTTTAAAGGGGGGGCGGGGGCATCCCAGTTTTGTAGGCGCAGGATGCGCGGAGCATGATTGAGTGGGTTTTGTATTATCCACCCCGTTCATTAGATTAGAAAAAAAAAACTTTATCTAGTAATGTTTTGCCCCCTCGTTTTCCCCGCCTGTATCGCAAATTGCGATTACGAAAAAAAAGATCTGTCGTCCCGATCTGTCGTCACCCCCCGCCGACGTCCCAGCTGATGTCGTGGTTTCCCCCTCCTTTAAAGGGGGCGGCTGCGAGGGAAACCCCCCTCCCCCCCCTAAGGGGGTGCGTCCCGAAGAAAGGGCCCAGCTGTTTTGCCGTTTGAGGGGGTTTACCCCCGCGTCCCTCCCGCCGCGGGGATTTAAAATCTGTCGAGCCCGACAGACAAAAAAACATTCATTACGCCCTTCACACCCGGGCTTTGTCAACATTCAGAAGGTGCAGGCCGCGCATTGGCCCCCCTTTTTTTTTTTTATTTGTTTGGCATCTCTTTTTTTTTTCTTTTTTTGTTTTAAAAGACGTTTTGTTTTGTTTAGGAAAAAAAAAGGGTTTAAAAAAAAAAAATGACTCAGATAATAAAAGTCAATTTACCATTTTTTTCCATTAAATTTACATTTTTTTTTTTTAAAATTTTTTAATTGACCTCTGTCACGTAGCCCGTCCTCCCCAACCAAATTTCAGGTCCCCTACCGACTAGCCGGGAATTACAGCACAGGTAGTGGGGGGGTCCAAAAATTTGTAGAAAGACGTCAAAAAATTGCGCTTTTTTAATTTCAAAAAAAAATTTGCCGACATGGACACTATCATTCTCTTAAGACTTTTCAAATTTCATCAATAATGGTTTCTCCCGAATAAATGGGGAAAAAAACCCGAACCAAATGACATATGAGTAGTTATTATAATTCTAAAAAAATAATATTTTTTTATGGTTTCTCCTGACCCCCAAAACCCATCTGCCAAAAAAATATTATTTGAAATTTTTTTGGGGAGGGAAATTGACATTAGTTTATCTGACAGAAATAATATGATAAAAGAAAAAATTTATACTATCAATTTTTTTAAATATTTTCTCCCACCAAATTCAAAATAAACTATTTTTTGAAAAACCAAAAAAATAATTTTTTTGTCCTAGAAGCATGGAAGAGGTGAAAAAACTTTCTTTCCTCTTAAAACACAAATTTTGTGAAATTTTTTAAATTTGGGACAGCTGGGTGGGAAAAAAAAAAAAAGCATTTTCCCCTTTTAAAACACCTTGACTTTAAAAATACTTTAAAAATTTTTCAACATTCTGTGATTTTTTTTAGTGCTTATTATAAATTTTTTTAAATTGTTGTAGACCCAGTAATATTTTGATTTTGGGGTATAGTTATAAATCATCATCTTTTAAAATCTTTTTTTTTACTTTGATCCTATATATCCGCGGGGAAAGAAAATGTTTTGGCAGTTTATCAAAAATAATTCGGTCACAGGTGAAGGAAAATGGGGGACAAGCGGGGAAATGAAGGGAAGTTTAAACCCCGGATTTGAAGACCTTTTTTACTGTGAAACCCCGGCCCAGGAAAGAAAGCTTAAACCATCTCAGAACACTGTGATTTTTTCTTTTTTTTAAATTCCCCATAGTTTAAAAAATAGTTTTAGTCAATTACTTGGTGTTGGTAGACCCCGGTGAAAGGAACATTTGAAATAAAAAATCAAAAAAGTTCAAAACCATGAAACAAGATCATAAGGTAAAAAAGGGAGGGGAAAATAAAAGGGGGGAAGGGGAAATTATTGCAACATTATTTGTATTTTATCGGGTTTTTAATTTTTCTTTAAAAAAAAAATTTTTTTCCCTTCCCAAACAAAGTTTAAAAAATTTTGATAAAATTAAACGTACATGTTTTTCCCCCTTTCCCCCTTTTTCCCTTTCCCCCTTCCTGGGGAATTTAGTAACCCTGGTTTTTTCCCCGAAATGTGCAGTCAGAACTCCCCCATTAGACTCGCGATGCACCCCCCAAATTTTCAAGGTCTTAACATTTTCACTTCACCACATTATTTAAAAAATTTTTTCTAAAATGATAATGAAATTTTTAATTTCAGTAATTGTTTTCTTTTGTCTGATATAAAATTTTTTGTATTTTATTATTTAAAACTTATTTCATTTAAATGTTTAGCAGATGGCCGGGAATGTGGAAAAAGTATTCCCAAAGTTGTCTCGTGAATAATTAGAACTCTTTACTTTTCCCAACTTTTAAATATTAATGAAAAAATTTGTTTTTTCCATGTAAAAAAAAAACTACTGCAAGTTAAAAATGTTGTCCAATACTAAAACTAAACAAAGTAAAATATATTGAAATAACATCAGTCAGAAAAAATAAATCCATAAAAACCCCCTTTTCACATACAGGGCAGTGCCCCCCAAAGACCCGCTTCATCCACCCCTATTCTCCGGACTTTTTGCCCCATTTACCTTGCCTTGAATTTAAAGTTTATACTATCTCCCCATTCCATTTCTTTTTTTGTGCCAAACTGTCAAAGGCTCCTCCCAAAGACTCGGGGTAAACGTTTAAATAAAAGGTCGTGCATAATTACATAACGCAAAGAGGGGAGGGTTTATAAGGTTATGCTGCTTTCCCAGGGATTATCGTGTTAGTTTGGAAGTTATGTTATTTTTTTCAACATTTGTGAAATAATTTTTTTTATTCAGTCTTACATATAACATTAAAAATGAAACTAAATTTAAATAAATGAAACTATGATATACAAATTTACAATAATTGAAGAGATATTTTCCCAAAAAGAGGGGTTTAAATTGATTAAATGTGAAGAAAGATTTGAAACTAACCTATAGTATATTTTGAATACAATTAAATTGCATAAATACTCGCCCCTGCTCCCCGACATCGCTCTATTAAAAATTTTTTCGCTAGTCTTCCTTTCCCTTTCCCTTCCCTTCCCACATAAAAAATTTTCCCCGAAATTTGTTTAAAATCCTGGTTTTTTTGACTTTAATTTTGATTAATTGTAATATAGAAAAGTAAAATTTAAAACAAATTGTTTTTAAATTTTATAGAAAGTATTTTTTCCCTTTTTTGGGAAAAGGGGGAGTTCGCAAGCGTTACGTAATTATTTAGGGGAGTTGATTTTAATTTTAATTTTAGAGGTGCGTTACAGGGGGGAAGGGGGTATTCAAAAATTTAAATTTGGTTGTAATTTATGAACTTTAAATAAACATCCGTAGGAAAATATAAGAACATGAAGATTCCTTTCAAAGCTCCTTTTCCCCGAAATCACCAAAATGTTTACAAATCCTGAAAATAGGCGTTTTAAAGGTGGAGAGATATTAAAAATACATTTTTATTTGAAAAAAAAAAACAAAATACAGCAAAATTAATTTTTTGTCATCTTATACATCAAAAGCACTATCCCTAAAATTTTAAAAAAAAATTAGCAATTTTTTGATAAAAAGCTTTGAGCGTTTCTGAAAAAGGGGAAATTTTGGCTGTTTTTTGAAAAATTTTGAGTTTGTTTGAAAATTCGTAAGATTTCATTGCAATGTACTTAAATACAATAAGTGAAAAATCACCGCTAACCAATACTTAGCGATTTAATGTCAAAAATTGCATTTTTTAATTTTGAAAAACATAAAAATAGAGAAAAAAAGTCATCTCATAGGTAGATTTGCCTATACTCCAAAATTTTAGAAAGTATGGAGGTTTTGAAATTTTTTTTTTAGTTATTTTTTTTAAAATTTCATAAACGAAAGCTTCGAGTTAGAAAGACAGATAATTTATTTAATATGCTTTGGGCATTAATTCTGTGGTAAATTCTTTACACTTATTATTCATCTAATACATAATACCGGGTGTTTTTATCTTTCGCGAAGATGATGCACCGCCTGCCTCAGCGATCGAGCCGTCGGTTGCCCGGCGATTGTCAACAAGGCCCCGTTCATCTGCGCGTTCGTCGCTCGGCGCAACCGGCCGATACACAGTGCCCTAGAGCAGACAACTGTGCAATACGAAATTTTCTTTGAAGCAGAGGATATTTCTTTATGACACTTCGTCTCGAGTTAGTCTGCCAGTAAGTGCCGCAAGCATTTTATTAACAAATTTCGGCGAATATTCCACATCGGTCAACAATTTTGAAGATTGTTAAGAAACTTCGCACCCAGGAATTTTAATAGACAAACGAAAGTGTCGAAAGCGCCATGTCCGGAGAGAAGAGAAGGTGAGAGAAATTTCTGCCAAGTTACAACAACCCAAGAAAATCTTTGAGGCGTCTTGGACAACAGGCACGTGTATCCACGAGATCAGCCAGAACAGCCACTAAGCTTTTAAAGCTTCGGCCATACAAGACCACTGTTGTTCATGCGTTGCAGCCTTCGTGACCAGAATCCTGAGTACGTTTGGAATATATTTTGCAGAGCGTACAGACGGTGATCTTCATCCTGCTTTGACTTTTTCTGATGAAGCATGGTTTCATCTGAGTGGATACGTTAACAGCCAAACAACCGCTATTAGTGCAGAAAACCTCACATTGAAGAACCACTTCACGACGTAAGATAGGAGTGTGGTGCGTTGAGTTCCATAAGAATTATCGGACCTATTTTTCAACACCACCGTTACTGCTGATGTTTACATTCATCAGACATTGACGTTATTCTTCGAACAACTGACACTAGAAGAAAGGTTCTATGGTTACTTTCAACAGATTCGGCAACAGCTCATACTGCTGGTCGATCCATGAACTTTAAATAAAGTTTATTGTGATGATAGAATACATAGTCGTGGGTTGGCCTCCTAGATCACCTGATCTGACTCTTGACTTTTTGCTTTGGGGATACTTGAAAGATCAGGTATATGCAAAACCCGCATTCGGAGTGAAGAGCTCCGGCGCTCTATTGAAGAGAAGGTTAGTCCAACCCTGTGAAGTGTCCTAAACCCTACCCCTATCCTTATTCCTTCCCAACTGGCCGCTGGTAGTGACGCAGGAGCGCGGTAGAGGCGCGTACGCGGAGATGCTACCTGGCGGTCCTCTTGAAACTGACTGCGACGAGACGCGACAATATTAACGGAGGATTACCCAACGCTGTTAGTAATGGAGGATTACTCCCAGAAGCGCGAAGCGCTCAACGCCCCAATGGGCTTGAGACGCTTTGCGTCAAACGAGACGCAAACAAATTTAAAAAAGAAAATTGCCAATTCCTCGAGATTTACTTCAAAGGGTTAATCACAATTTATTTTGAGGTGCCAAGAATGCATCTGACCCGAAGGACACCACTTTCAGCATCTTCTTTAAGCTGTTACGCGGTAGCGATAGTTCCTCGTATGGGAGCACGGGCGGTGAATCAGCATTCTCCCGGCAGTGAGCTCGATTGCACGGGCGACGCGGCCCGATTCTTCGTGAACGATAAAAATCACTTGTATATTTAAAGTGTGTAGCATTACAATTTATACAAAACTATTATATGCTCATCTGAACTAGCGGCACCGACATTTTCTACGACGTAATTTTGTCAGGTCACTCCACTGCGTTGAGATTGGCTACATGATGGTTGTGAGGCTTCGCCTGCGACGTTCTCGTCATGACAAAGCTGAACTTAGCCGCAGACGGCCCCATCAATTTATGTTTCAGTACTGTACTAAAACCCTCGACCACACAGAGGTATGTATTATTATTATTATTATTATTATTATTATTATTTATATATTATTATTATTGTGTTGTTATTATTAGAAAATAAAACAAATTATTAACAACCAAATCTTATGTTGCGGTCTCACACGTACTACTGATGAAGTACAAGTTACGTGGATGTACGAAAAGAAATTAATGTGCTTGAAATGAATGGTAATCATCTTGGACAGCAGGCGGATATTTTAACAGCACTTAAGATCTATATTTGGTGCACTGTCCTTTTACAATTCACGGAGTGACTTTCTCCCATGACATGCTTGTTACCGACCTGACTATAACTCCCTACAACGCGTGCAGACTTTCTGGAAACTCAGGGAAGTATAATTAGTTACCAACACCAGAGCTTCTCAGTAACCGAAAACTGCATGACAAAATGGTTTCCATCGGAAATCGGACATCGACAACCAGACCTACTATCCAGACTATTACGTGAGTCGACAGCTTATTTGTTAATGCTATTCATAACAGAAATGCTGGTTTTTCAGAGTCTGAAAATCAGTATTCGAGTAATAAGAGAGCCAGAGCCTGCGACGCTAACGCCTTACCAATTAATTGTAGCGTAAATGGACTCGTTTCTTCGGTGACTGATAATCATCGTGAATACGTCTTTATCATTGACGCTGAACACGACGACGAACCCATCTTTTTCTTGCGAGGGCTAACGAGATGTCTCCTCCTCCATCAGCGATCTTGCTGTCCGAAAACCATGCATTGCTACCTGTGAGTCTCACAGGAACCACACGGCTCACATGAAGACCGCTTGAACATTTGCAACTGACGATAGGGCACAGATTCGCTCTACAAACGGGAGGAAAATACAAGACTTGCTCGCTCTTATCGACATTGACCATTTACGCCAGGACCTTAAAACGAAAATTCAACAATCGATAATGGAATTTGAGAACATTTTTTTCTATGGCGAAATTAGTTTTATTGGCCTCGTTCAACACGTCATCGAGGTAGAAACCGAAAAGCCGATTTCAAGGCACTTATAGAGCGCCGCCCGCATACAGGGCCAACGTCGATGCAATATTTGATGACTTGCCACCAAGGAATTATAGAGAAAATAAATTGTTGGCTGAGCCCCTATTTCTGGTGCATAAGAAACGGGAAGAAGAGCGCCCCCAGAATTTCATACCGTCATTGATTAATGGGTAATTAATGAAGTGACTAGATCATTTTCCTTCCTTGATCAGCGACTTGCAAAGTGTTTCAAATTCCACCATCTTTAGCTCCTTGACTGCTTCTCCAAGTCCCTTTACATCCTCACAGCAAAGACTTGACCACTTCTGACGTATCGGAAAGCGTATCGATTCACTATTCTACCATTTGACCTCCGTAATGCTCGATAGCTTTTCAACGATTAATTGATAATATATTTGGCGATATCTGTCAAAATATTCTTTACTGTATTGACGATATCTTTAGACATGACACACACAAACAGACTCATCTTGAAGAACTACGACAGATTTATGAGCGTCTACAGGCAAATTTAACATTGAGGCCTTCGAAATGTAAATTATTTTGAACGAAATGGACCTTCTGCACCGCATTGCCAAGGGCGAGTTGCTCCCAACAGACAAAACTCGACGCTATTGAAAAGTACCCAGACCGACTCCATTACGCCAAGTTCAACGTTTCCTTGATTCGTAAATTAGTATCTAAACTTTGTTCAAAATTCTTGTACTTGCTGCCCCACTCAGCAACTTGAAAAAAATGGAACATCTTTGAACTGGACCAGCGACACTACGACGCTTTCGACAAAATGCAAAGCCCTTACTTGTTACCCTGTCCTCGGAATCCGCGAATTCACTCTACAAATTATTATCGAGTCGACGTTTTTTCAACGGCCATAGGCGACGTGCTATCACGGACGTTTCGACGGAACACCAGGTTCTATGCCAGCAAAAAGTTAAACAAGGCGCACAATCCTTCTCGGCAGAACAATTAGAAAACTTTGCAGCCTACTTAATGATCAAAGAATACCGATTCCATCTTTTTCCCAAATATTTGACCTTCCGAACAGACCATTTAGTTCTTAAATACTTTCACTATCGATTTACCACCCCAATGTTAGCTAGTTGTCTTGCAGAACTAGTCGTATATAGTTTACCGTGGAGCATAGGCCAGGAAAACCCATCCACACGTGGATGCTTTAAACAGGGCACCTCCGGTTAACATTAACGCGCACGTTCCTGACCAACTTCCGGGAGCATGTGATAAATCTAGAACACTTGAGGAACAACAGAACTGGAATAATTGCATGACAGGACAAGTTGGCACGGACTGACACTCAAACCGACTTTACGACGAATATGGTCTTTATGCAAATCTGTTAGTGCAAAGGGAAAAAACCACCGTCCTCTCGCACCCGCGCCGTGGTTCTTTACATATTAATAAGCGCCACAATAGCATCCTGGCCGGCCATACCGAAACCCTAAAAACCGTCAATTCATTAGAAAGAGCTTTGATTGACCTGTGTTCGCGGATGTTCAAGCCATGTAACATATTGTCTCCCTCATCTGAAAGGAACGAAAGAAACCAATAAAAGGGTAGAAAAACCCCTGTGCAACCTATCCCAATCCTAACTGTAGACCTGAGGGGGCCGATTAACCCCCCCTCCTTCCAAGGAAACCGATACATATTGACCGCCCAATGCAGTTTACGAGATGGACTAGGCAATTGAAATTCCTGAAAAAATGATAAAATAGGGGGGGCCTATAAGGGCTTTTTATGAATGTTCTTTGCCGTTAAGCAATTGGAGGTCTGAAATCAAACGGCAGGGCGCCAAAGATAGACCTATGAGGGTTTTGGGATACATTTGTTGAACCATCTCCTCCACTGGCTGGCTTAAGTCAATGTCCTTAGCGAGCACATCCTCTATGTAATAAGAGCTTTATGCTCGGATCCGTCCGACCGCCTTTGCGATCACATACCCATGACGGTGAGATGGGGCCTCTCTTACTAGCAGGCTGAAGCCAACCAGGCCCATCAGTCGTCCCTCTATGGGGGCTTGGGTTACTGGATGGCACTTGACAATGACAGACCAGTGACGGGAAGAAACGTTGGAGAATCATCTTTCCCACCAGCAGGCTGCAGTTATGGGGGCCCTCGCCCATGGATGCTCCATCCAGGCGCCCTCCATCAAAGTCCCCTTTATAATCATTTTTCCTTTTTCTCCATTTTTTTTGTTCCCTTTGAACAAGAGCAGGGTTTGGGACATTTATTTATTTTCTCTTTTTTACGTATCTGACGTAAATTATTTCGAGCTGTCTTTGATTTTATGTATAACTATCTTTTAATTACGTTTCTTTTTTCTATTTCTCTTTTTGGGCAACGTGCCTTTTTAACTTCATTAGCTTCTAAATGTTTATCAAAGGGTGGTAAACTAAGTTTAAAGTTCTTTCTAAAGCAATGGTCTTAACAAAAAGTGGTAAATTTAATTATGCGTTAGTAATAAAATTATTATTCTCCTTATCAGGACAGGTTTTGATAACATTTTCAGTAAGTTTCGTAGATAGTAGCTATCAGATATGCTTGTATTAGTAAGGCAGGGATTTGTCACTTTTTACTGAATCTAAATGTTAGGTGTGTATCGTGGTTTCATGTGCATGTATTTAGGTCTGACTTGCTAGAATTTATAAATGTAACCCCGCGGTCCCCGTCCTTTTTCTGGGAGAGGGGTGGGTCGCAATACCATCCTGGTAACCCAGTTGTCACATGCCGACGTCAGCTGTTCGGGGACTATTAAACAGAGAGTATTTCGCACCTGCCCTCTCTTCTTCTAAGACTTGGATGCCGGGCGTACGTGTCGCGGCGCCACCCACCCATAGGAAAGCTTCGTTACCCAGTGTGGAACAATCTATTCTATAATCCATACGCTTATTCTTTTCCTTCGCAAAGTGGTTGGGTCCGCCGTCTCCACTACACGCGACAGTAACTGCACCCAGAAGAGTCATACCCTTCTCTTCCAGCTCTATTAAAAAACAAGGATTTTACTGAAATGAATAGAGATATAAGCAGATTTTTTTGAAGATTTAGAGACGACATTTTTTTCTTCAGATGAAGTGACAGCTTTTCTTTGTCAAAAGTAAATACAACTTCCTTTTTATTTGTGGATGCTCGACGTAATACAATGCAGCTTGAGCCACTTTTCGCTAGTGAGTCGGAATTGGGTTTAAAGGGTTTATTGCAGTGGGTTGCCTGGAAGAGACTTTTTGAAAACAGAAATTTAGATGGTGCCTTGAGAAATACTTTCTTAAGGCAGATATCAGAGAATTGACTGCGGGAAAATGTACTGAACGTTCTCGCAAGTGATGAATAGCGTAGTTCAAACATGTCACATCTGTCATTCGGGTAAAAGATTTGGGAGAATTTCCCCTTCCTTCAACATGTAAGATCGGTAACAAAAAATTTGGAATTTATTTTCCTAAATTTTCCCTTGGTCAATGAATAGTTAAAGCACAATTCGAGCAAGGATAGCGTTGTTTGCAGCCACCATGATTTTGACGATAACAGTGTGGTGCTGTTGGACCATTGCATTTAATTTTCTGAAGACAACATTGGGTACAGACAAACTCTGTTGGCAATTGTCTCGTCCACTGAGAACCAAATGCACGATTCACCAATATCCTGTCTGATCTCTTAAATTTACGTCTTCATTTTTTTCCCCTGAAGGTAATTTTTGTCAAAATCGATTCATCAGGAATTTTCATTTTTGTTTATTTTGCCAAAAGTATGTAAATACATCGTTGATCAGTTTTTTAAATGGTATGTTTGGAGCAACCGCATCCTCATACAAATCGTGTCGTTTTCGTCCATTGCTTATATAAAATGGAAAAAACAAACGTGTTGTGATTTCAGAGGAACGTATTAAATTATACCAACTTTTTAACGGGAAAATTGGGGTTAAGTGAAGCGATCGGGTGGACAAAAATGCTTCAAATCTACATTGTTACGTAGCGCGAGTTTGAAGTTACGATTGGTGAAATATACATTTAAATGGAAATCCCTATCCTCGAAAAGCGAAATTAGACATTTATCTTACAAAGGCATTGATTTCAAAATAGGCAAAATAGGCACGATAAAAATCCATTATGTGAATGCATTGATTATAAAACAAATTATCCCAGCCCATAATTCTGAACAAAAGAATAAACTAGAGGTGCTAGATAATGGAAGACTTTCTGTACTACTTAGTTTTCTAATTTCTTGGGACGGGATAGCTACTCGTTCGTACTCCATTCTCTTCCAACCGCCATATATTGCCATGAACATACGTTTTCTAAATTACTTTAAATTTTTGGGTTTTCCCTAATGGTAGATGCAAAATATAACTTAAGAATATTACAAAGAAAAAAACCTCGTTCTATATGAAGTTTCTGGTGAAGAATATGGACCCTTTTCAAGAAATGGCATTTGTAAGTTCTTTAAAGCCAAATTTGAAGCCCTTCACAGAAATCTGTTGAGTTTTCGAACAACTTCGTTGGACGTCTTTTTGTAGCTCTTCTCTTCGCAAATGCAATAATGGATAAAATTGGGGAAATGTGCTTATTAAAGGCGTGAGATATTCAAAAATAAACTAGACTATTTAAAAACATACAAGAAGACTCCAAAATGAGTTTATGTATTTTTAATATTTGTTTTATTTTTAGTATTAGTACGATACTTTATTGGTATTATTTTAAACACGATCTGTTCAAAAGTTTGAAGAAAAATCGGTGCAATTTTGAGACAATGGGTTTTTACAATTTCAAATATTTTTTAAAAAACGAATTTTTACCTTATTTTCACTTTAAATTATTGAGTTTTCGAGAAATTTATAAGACGTCATTTTAAGTATACGTAAATGAATAACGTAAGCAAATCGCTGCTAATGAAATATTATCGACGGAGATGCAAGTAAAGAATAACGTTTGTAAATTTTCAAAGAGAAAAGAATGGAGAAAATGTCGTTTACAGTCATCTAATGAACTACATTTAATATCCCTACCAAAGGTTTAAAGAAGAATTTGGGGTCTTGAGAAAATCTTGTTTTGTTATATTTAAAAATTTGACATATTGCACGCAATATGTGCAATATGTGCCTGCTAACCATAAAAATTTCAAAATGCAGGACTTTATTGAAAAATACGTATGGAGAAAAAGTCAACAATATGTATTCTCCACTTTATCATTCGCACTACTTCAATCTATGTTTAAACCGGGAGCGGTAGCTCAGTGCATCAACTGATGTCCCCGCAGCGTTCTGACCGGAAGGTCCTAGGTTCGAGTCCTGACGGCGGCAGGATTTTCGACACAGCTTTCAGCTAGTTCGAATTAGTCTCTGTCGGGAGGAGAATTTAGCTGCCGCTGCTCTGATCGGTATTTTTCCGTGGTTCCTCCGATCACACCAGGCGAATGGAGCAGTACCCTACCAAAGGGGCTACGGACCGCGCGCCATTTTTCCTCCTTCCTTGTCCTTTCCTCTATCTTCCCCAACCTACACTAACATACACACTACCACATATTTCGGGAGACCGGTCGGGAGCTTATAGCCTGTCTCGGCTGGGGCGGTGCCCCGCTGGTGGGAGAGTCCTGGTTAGGGAAACACCACTAGCCGACGGTAGTTCGGCGCGAACCCGCCATCCGGCGGGGGAAGATCAGCCTTCTCCTGAGAAAACATGCACACACTAATGAACGGACTAATGACGGAAGCAGTTGACGCGCCTGGAAACACGAAAAATCAATCAATCAATCAAGAACGGCGGGACCATTTTAATATCTCTGAGATGTTGGATTCATCTCCCACGAAGAGCAGAGTAACTATTTAAATGTCAGAAAAGTTCACGGAAGAAAATTATGGCGTTGTAGAGCAAAACTAAGTATTCATGTCCAATGCAAGACGCAACTCTCGGCAGCATTTTTAATTCTAACGTTAAATAACTTAAAGGAATTTTCTATGGCATTAAAACTAAAATTTGATGTCATTCTCTGCTGTAATCTACAGAATGAGATCTTCTCGAAAATTCTTTTACGTTTTCTAGTCCTGGCTTTCGTTTACCCCTTTTCAGAGATGTCCAGAATCCGCAACTAAATGTTGGTGGAGGACAGAGGAAGGCAGAGAGAGGGAGAGAAAGACGGTTTGTGTGTATGTGTGTGAGAGAGTGAGAGAAAGTGAGAAGAAAGAGAATGAGGAGATGAAGGATAGAAGTCTGTCGAGTTCCACTAGAGGCAGAGAAAGAGAGAGAGAAACAGAGACAGAGTCACACATACTGAGATTGGAAAAGCGAGACGGAGAGAGAGGGGCGGTGACAGAGAGAAAGGGAGAAGAAAGGAGAAAGAGGAAGAAGATGGACAGAACAACGTCTGCTGGGTTTTTAGTAATCAAAATATAAAAAGGTGGTGAGGTAGTCTTGTATCACACACACACACTTATATAGCGACGGAACACGTCGTGGCCTTCCTCCCACGCGCGCCGTGCATAATACAACCCGGTTGCGAGAAGGAGTCGTTAGCCCTAAGGTGTAATACCGCGGGCGTTACCGGCGTCGTTCGACAGTCCACGCCGTCCAGACGTCAGACCCCTCGAGTTGCCTGGATGAGGCTAATATCTGAAATGCGTATGGGAGGAATTTGGGCCCGCCACTCAAAAAAAAACACTTGTGGCTCTGGTATACAAGGCGGGATATTCTAAAACCAAGAAACAACAAAAAACAACAAAACAAATGCAAAAAACAAAATCCTTCACAAATAATCACATTTAGAACACAACCCTTTGTGCTCGAAATGCATATTCGAAGCAGTTATTGAGCCCTTATAAAAAATCAGCCTTATTCCGTCATTCATTAAAAATTTGTGTTCATGCCAGTTGGTGTAGGAATACCTTCGTCTGAAGGACACAAAGAACAAAGTTTTCAATTCCTGCGCTAAATTGCTTTCGTTTCTTAAATGTGTCTGTTAATTCACAATACACTCAACCACTGATGCTTAGAAAACTCAGTACAGACCAAAGTTAATTTACTAGTTACAACACCCTTGGACACATAATTAACTGGGTGACTTGTTTAAGCAAATTAATCTCTTATGTTCGGAACATAGCTTTCATTCAAGAGTTCCACACGACAGCATTCACAAATGTGGTTGAAATGCGTAATATTTGAAAGCTTTTAAAGAATAGTGTGTTTAACATTGTTCTTACATTACTTCTTTTCGTTTCTGCGACCATTCTGCCGCGCGGGTACTCACGCTTCTCTGATGGGGTTTACGTGAAATGGCCTCGTCGAGTGCTGCGAACGGCGTTTCAGCGCTGGGGACGTGGCGATCCCGGACTTCGCTGCTCTGCGCGGCAGCGCGCCTGGCGATGCTTCGGAGCCGGCCCCACGCCTCCGCCTCCCACCCCTGCTTTCCGTACCAATTTCCCGGCCGATAAGCACCTCCGCCTCGCCTCTGTACCCGTATTCCTTCCCAACACAAATGCTTCTCTGGCGTGTTTTGGGAGTGGCATCGCCGGGGCTTCACGCTTCAGTGATGGACGGTGGCGACGCAGAAAATTGTTCGATGTACGCCGGAAAAGTCCGATTCACCCCTCGCGGAATTCACGTAACTCGCCACACTGATACGTTTTCCCGTCGTTATTCATCAACAAACAAGTACAATGATCGTTCTATTCACGTATTCGGATGAAATTATCACGGTGAAGCTCGCTGCTAGAGACTCGGATCGGTTTCTCTCCTGACCGTCACTTACACGATTTGTGAGGTGCGTTCCGCAGCGATCCGTCATCTCCGAGATTTTTCTGATACCCTTGAACTTCAACGGAAAGAAGTCATGCGTTCCGCCGACGTGACCACGGCCGACGTCAGAGAGTGATTTGGCTCGCGCCGCGTTCAAATTAGCGGACTGTCAAGATGGCATTTTGGAATTTTGTATAAGCCCGGTCCGTTACCAGGGCATATTCAAGCCCGTCTCTCTCTCTCTCTGTATATATATACATATATATATATATATATATATATATATATATATATATTTTTTCTCCCACCTATATCTTGCACACGTGGTGTGGGCGGTAGAATGAATGCTCGTGAAGTGAGCTTAAAATCTTTGAAGTAGGATCTTTGATATAGGAAAGTTCAGACCCTGACACAATGAATCAGATAAGATACGAATAAAATGAACATATATTCAATGAAAATTACAATGACGCAATTATATTACAGGATAATGCACTTTAAGTAATTGGTCACTGAAAAACAGAAAACAAAGCAAACAAAAAAATTAGGGCACTCGACTGCCTGAAACACTTTCACAAATTACAATTTACAATTTACTCATTCCTCCTTCTAAAATTTCATGTACCAAATTATTTTATCTTTTACTCTCTAGTTCTTCCGAGCACGGCTTTAAAAAAAATGTTACACTTGTTTTAAGGAATCCTGTTCACAGGTGCTAGCCTTCGGCTTTCATACCCTAACACACTGAACTTAAAGAGAAAAAAAATAAAATGTACTATACACGTTACTTAATCTGACCCCTTTACATATCACAGAAAGCAATTACTTTTAACACAATACAATAAACTGACATTTCCAGATAATATCAACTGTAAAACATGTGAAAATCATGAATTTGTAAGTAAATTGTACAAGGTATGCCTCTTTAATGAATTCAATAACACGCGCAGTAAATGAACTTGAAACTGCCACTCACATCGTTCGGAATACTTCCCACCTATTCAGGACTTTTCCCACTTTTAACACGAATTGTCGTATTTACGGCTATTCTTCCACAACTGATCGCCGCATAAACGTTACCAGTTCCTTTACTCTCAAAAGCTCCGCATCGCTCGCCTGTAGGAAACCCTTTTGGGATTTTCGGCCGCTCGCAGCCCGCGTCGCCACTTTCTCCTCTTGCTCCCCAGATGTTACCAGCCTTCCCGTCCAAAGTCCACGTCCCAGTCCAAATCTTTCTCTCCTACGCTTACCTCTTGCTGGGTCGTCGTTTTTCTTCTGCCGCGCCTCGTACAAGTTTGTTGGCGCTTCCAGCCTCGAATAATTAATGCTGCTGAAGTTATGTTTAAAATGCTCGGCCTACCACCACACTTGGGCATGTGTGGTCTCAGCATGCAATATGAGATGCTGGGTTTAGTTAATGTCCTTCTGCGCGAATTTAGCAAATTTGAAAATACTTGGAGCCAAACAGTCACCCACGTGCCCCTCTCAAATATTGTGAATGCGAAGAATGTTTGTGCACTCCATTTCTTAATTACACCTTTGAAGATACGCTTCAAGCTAACTTTTAACTACCAAGTTAAAATAAACTCCTAGGCTATCGTTACAATCACCTTCAGAACTCAGTCTAGTCACCGTCGCTGCTGCATTCAAGAGAGCTCAGTCTAGACGCCGTCGCTGCTGCAATCATAGAGAGCTTAGTCTAGTCGCCGTCGCTGCGAGTCCTAGAGAGTTCCTCCGAGGCGCGCGCCGCGATACGTATGGCACTCGCGCCTGGGGAAATTTTTGAGGTGAATATTCTCCTTTTCGTGACCTCCCAGAAAACATTATTGCCAGTTCGGGGTCTGAGTTCGTAAAGCTGCTTGTTCGTAAAGCTCCGCCGCGTACCCTACTCCTCTCTCATCGTGGGCTTTCAGAAATGATGGTGGCGAATGAGATTGTTTAATCCATGACGTCACTATATATATATATATTTTTATTTTTTATTTAATAGGTAATTATTACAGCCAAATTAGAAACTTGATCCAATGTGGCTAGGCCGAAGGCCTAAGCCATTACAATACCTACATTCTACCGAGTTCTAACCTTCGCCTTTTGGTATTCACCCCAAATGGTCTCTCCATCGCCTCAAAGCCGCGGAACGAGACCATAAGGTACGGCTGAGGGAAAACCCTGAAGGGGAAAACCTGCCGTCAGAAGCCGAGTACATGCTACTCTATCCGGTTTTTAGACTATTTATTTGGCGCGGCGTCAGGCATTCTCCTTCCAGTGTTTGGCCTCCACCGCACCTGAAAACAAACAGCACCACAGAAAATCGTCCGCACCAACGCCTCTGCCCTAACATTTCCGATTCCCACTTCCTTCGCCCCTAATGTGCTTTATTTTA
>CAXIVR010000789.1:0-41595 GCA_964035755.1 Teleogryllus oceanicus
TAGAGGTCCTATGAGGATCATGTAGGTAGAATTTGGAGATACTTTTTACAAATTATACAGCAGACAACAAACAACTTGAAATGGTTAAACAGTCTGAACCAGACGTGTTCTAGAGACTGCTTATAATTGATCCAAATAAAATAACTAATATTGTCTTATATGCATTAGCATATACTCTCTGAAATAGATTCAAAGCATTTAGTGAATCACTGTTAGAAAGTCGTAGGTATTTGGTGATGATGCTATTTTGAGCATTGTTAAGGAGTGTAGAATTCATCAACTTATGGCAATGTCCTGAAATAGCAACATGGGTTTGAATATATACATGAGACATCTCAGCGTTATGCAAACAATCTAATACGCCTGGACTCAGTTACTAAATGTCCGTGGAAACTGGAATCGAGATTCGGTGCGTGTATACTTCATCGTGGACTGCCATACACTCACACTGCTCACAGCACCCAGCCGCACTATCGTAGCTGGGAGTTTTGACCTTGAGGAATATTGTTCTGCAAAAGAAAAGATAAACTAAAAAGTCCCCATTTTAAGGAACAGATTTCATTTGATACAGTTTCTTTAGTGGCTATGCATAAAAAAATTATCATGGAATCACTTGAGAAATTCTACTAGTAAATCTAGACTACTTTCTAAAATTCAATGGTCTGGGGTGAATGAGAGTCGCTACCTGCTCAACCTAGAGTGACATGACCAGGCCCAAAATTCTTATTTAATCACGTTTGTTTGGTTTTGATTAAATGAGTCGAGATTTGTCACTTTTCTCTTAGATATGGGAAATGTGGAGTGGAGGGGCCAAAATTCAATTCTGGTTTGGCCTTCAGAATGGATTGGTCACAGGATATATACGCAGTTTCCATACCTGCAGCTCAGTGGCTGTCTGAAATACACACGTATACGTATTTGTGACATACTGATATGTCACGTTAAAATAAATTCAATGATTTATTTGTAGATAATATGGGTGGAACATGCACATGTAAAATATCACGAGAGCTGATTATAAATGACCGTGACAACAATGAAGCTTTGGTTTTTTCTAAATGGCTTAAGCATATTTTGGATGCTGAAAGTAGGAAAATCAATGGGCGAAGAAGTTTGGATGATCAAAAGGTGCGCTTACTCAAATATAATGAACGTATGGATTGGAAGCCAGTGGAGAGAAGGATGGCCAAATACAGGAAAAAGGAAGGTAGCGAATATGAAGTCTTGAGGTGAATCATGCAGAGGATTTCATTCTGACTGGCATCGCGCCTGGAAACCCCACTGTGTGGTCTGTGAGGAGGGAACGAGGTAACCTGATAGGAATTAAGACAGCGAAATTTTGATGATGAGTGAACGATACTGAGATATCAAGTAATGCAATATTTGATGCAACGTCCCTGTCGGAGGAACGATTCGGGACCAGCCAGGACGCAATCGGACTGATAATTTTGATAGCTTGAGACCAGCTTGGAGAAAGGTAAGAGGGATTTCTTGACTTTGACTACGGCAAGCTCGCAAGATATTTCCTGACTGAGTAGTCTACAGTGGAGAACAAACAGGTTAAATTAGAGTGCCAACCGCGTGTATAAACCCAAATTCAAAGATATTCGACTCAAACAAAACATAAATCTACTAAATTGTCTACAAAAAGGGTAAAAGAAACTTCTATAAATCTTGTTCTTTAGCAGTGGATCTTCATTTAGCCAATCCAAGAGAAATGGACTAGAATAGGAATCATTCCTACTCTAGGGATTCCAGCTGCGCTGTATAGTCAGCGGATCCTATAATCCATTGAGGTGCGTAATAAGATTAATAAACATATCGTGACCTACGACTCCAGCAAGCCGGACGCCAAGATCTTGGGCAGGGATATTAATGTAGAGAAAATTTTGTATTCAGGCACAAGTCATAAAAATATTAATTGATACTTAGAATAGCACAAAGCTATTTTCATAAATCTTGGCCGGCTGGGTCATTGCCAGGTACAATTTCAATATATAATAACAGGATAAAATTAACATCCTATACTGCAAGGATTCATTTGACACTAACAACTTTACATACTCTACTCTTGGTGCTAGCTGGAAAACTGCCTATTCTTTATTTGCAATTAACTCATCGTAACAGAAGTTGTAAAGGGATGAACCTACCCAAAGGAAAAGAAAATGCAAGACTCTGGAGAATATCTTGCTAGCATTTAATAATTGATACTATATTATACTACAAGAATTACATTGCATTGTATAAGATAATTATCATAATTACAATGTAAAATATCTAGTGGAAAGCACTTTGAACATTTCACAGTTTTCTGAAATTTTGCCATAATACTATGTGGGGTATACATGTGCATTATGAGTCTACGTTTTCTTTGAGCCTCCTAGCACATCATCCTACCCTTTATTTCAATTTTTTAGTTGAATCTATAGAAAATGATGGCAATAATCTTTGCTGCTGACATTTGACAATCTTGAAATGTTTGCTACTGAGTAATATGAAACCATTTTGCACTAAAACAAGTGTTATATTCTGCAGTAATAGTCCCACAACAATAATCAAGCTCCCACTCCCATCGTAACTGGCCGAAAAGAGGGCCTGGCAAAGGTGGGATAAGAAAGTAAGTCCCATCCTATGGTGAGGTGGCCACATGGTGAGGCCCGGTGGTGAGGGGTGGTCCATGGTGAGGTGTGGCCCCGGTAGGTGAGGTGTGGTCCTGCGGGTAGTGTCCGAAGGGTGGAGGTGTGACCTGCGGTGAGGAGTCCTATGTGGCTGTGTGTGTCTCACAGAGGTGTGTCCTATGGTCAGTGTGTCCTATGGCTGTGTGTCTCATATTAAACTGGTGGCTGGTGTGTCCGGTATTGTGTCCTAAGGGTCAGGTGGTCCTGGTGGTCAGTGTGTCCTATATTGTGGTGTGGGTCCCATGGTCAGTGTGTCCTGATGGTCAGGTCCTACGGTCAGTGTCCTACGGTCAGGTGTCCATGGTCAGGTGTGTGTCCTGATGGTCAGGTGTCCGATGGCCGGGTGTCCCATGGTCAGGTGTGTGTCCGATGGTCAGGTGTGTCCTATGGTCAGGTGTGTGGTCCGATGGTCAGGTGGTCCTATGGCTGTGTCCGGCGGTCAGGTGTGTCCAGGCCAGTGTCCTATGGTCAGGTGTGTCCTATGGCAGGGGTCCTATGGCCAGTGTGGTCCCGGTGGCTGGGTGTCCGGTGGTCAGGTGTGTCCTATGAACAGTGGGTCCATATTAGGTGTGTTATATGGTCAGGTGTGTCCCATGGCAGGTGGTCCTATGGTCAGGTGGTCCATGGTCAGGTGTGTCCTGGTCAGTGTGTCCGATGGTCAGGTGTGGGTCCTATGGTCAGGTGTGTCCGCATGGTCAGGGTGTGTCCTATGGTCAGGGGTGGTCCTATGGCCAGGTCCCATGGCTGATGTGGTCCAGGTCAGTGTGTGTCCTATGGTCAGGTGTGTCCTATTATTAAAATTATGGACAGGTGGGCTGCAGGGGCCGCTGACCAGAGGCTCGAGGGGACGAGTCTGACATCCGGCGTTGTCGGTGGATGCGCCTCGCACGGTGGCGGCGGAGGTGGAAATGCAAGGGAGGAAGGCCGAAGGAGGCGGAATAGCGACATCGCAGGAGACGATGAGGTGACAGCGACGAGGGCAGGATGCCAGCATCCGCACTCTCAAAAATACGCTACCGGAAGTATAAAACTTCCTGAATCTCATCAGTAGCAAGAGGTGGTACTTCCCAGAAAATCTCCCAGATATCCGGAGATAATCATTCTACAGGTACGTCTGGCAAGCTGGATTATAACTTCGCGAAGTGCTCGCAAGATATGAACATCTTGTACACCTTTAGGAGAATATATGCCCGATAGTCGATCCAAGGGAAATATAAAACCGCAAAAACTTCCACCACTAGCAACGAACCCGCTTCTATTAGACGGGATCCCCAAAAATATCTTCCCAAGCGAGCTGAGGCATTCTTTCGTCCAACTGTCGGAATTTGCGCCAATACTTTGCAATTCTGACGAGAAGCAACCCCGCGAGCAGAAAGCCACACGCAAGAAAGCACTGGGGAGTGCCCACAATACATCGTTTGATGAAGGCTCCCGGGCCAACAGCTGCTCTATTGAGCTGCTGACTTATAGTGTTCCGCCCTGCGCGGTTTCTCTCACTGAGCATCGATGGATAACCTGCACCCATGGGGGTATGAATTTCTGAATGTAAAACATTTTTTAATCTTTATCTAAATACATCCTTATACATTTAAGCTACATTATCGCTATTATTATACTTCAGCATTTTGTGTATTTCAAACTAGCAATCTAAAGAAGTATTTCAAAACTATATGGGGTCTGAAACTAACTTTCCTACCACCATCCTTGTCTCTAATCGAAAGCTACTTTGATCCTTCTCGATAAACTTAGATTCATCTCCTGTCGATCCTGACAAATTTCTCAGGCATAAGTAGGGGAGTGAAGTGGTAGCCATATTTGATCAATAAAAAAGTTGGAACTGAACATCTAGAAGAACATGAAATCGTAGTTTCCATTTTCAAACTTTGATGTCATGAGTAGTATTTATAAAATGATGCCAATGAGAGAATATTTGACTTGATAAAGTGTCAATAGTCCTAATCTACCAATCCAAGTTTTGATTTGTATTCTTTGATTTGAAAATTTGAAAAACGGAAATCAGAGATTAAAATAATCTAGAAATCGAGAACGTAATTACCGATGAGGATAAATTATGTACTACTTCCAATAGGTAAATATCAAACTGTCTAGAGCGGACAGCTGGAATCCCGACGCCAATTAACCCCATGTGGACAAAGAGGGTCGAGGGCATTTTCTTGTTGGCCTGCGTGCCTACCCTGTCTCGAAATGAAAGGTTTGGCGTGGGTAAATGGCGATAGCGCAATGGCGATAGCGCAATGTGGCGACAGCGCAAATGGCGATAGCGCAATGGCGACAGCGGCAATGGCGAGCAGCGTACGAAGATAGCGCTGGCGGCGATAGCGCAATGGCGATAGCGCAAATGGCGACAGTGCCGGAGTCGATGCGCGAAGAAGTGGAGAAGGCCCGCGGGCAGAACGGGTCACGCGCATCATCACGCATGATACGCTACGTCCGATGTGGGGCTCCCAGGTCACGGGCCAGCGAGATAAATCACCCTGACACCCAGGTCTGAACTTGTCGATCATTCTGAAATGCAAGATAAACACCTAGAAAATGAGATTCTTGCAAATTGTCTTCTAAATAGAACGTTGCAAAAGTTAATAAATGAGAGAACATATGGTCAAGATATTTTCAACTTCATTTATAGAGAGAAAGTTATGTGATGCTATGAAAAACAGCAAATTTTCAAATAGAAAACTCATTACTACCCTAGGTACACCCAATGTGTATGTTATATTGGAAATTTTTTTATTATGATCTGCAACACAATCTAAAACAATATAGATTCGTCTCATTTTCTTATATATGGACTGTCCATTCTCAGAGTAAAAGAAATATATAAGAAAAATTATCAGATTGCATTTAATTTATAATCTACTGATAATAATTAAAAGTTTTGTTTAAATTAGACACTTATCCTCAACGAATGAATCAAGTCAAAAGACTTTGTAAAAAGCCGAGACACTATATAGTAATTCAGCGTCCAAGGTGCATCTAAGGACATTGAAATTATAAACTCTTTGTCCGTCTGATCCATAAACATTCTAGAGGGAACTGGTTCAGATTCCTGACAATTGATTTCATTGTCGAGAGGAACTTCAAAATGAGCTCTTAAAGAAATTTGACTAGAGAAAATGTCTTCTTTGATATTGAATTTACAATAATGATATTTATTAATATTGAATTACAAAGGTATTTCCTGCCTTATATAACATCAGCGCAAATCTCGAACTATGATGTACATCTGCAGTTAATTTAATAAACAATCAATCGAATTTCATAAAAGATTCACCAAATTGAGGGTAAATCCTATTTTGCATTCAAGAAAATTGTTCTTGGGCCTGGCTTTGAACTCCATTCTGTCCTACATTACAAGAAAAATATATTAGCTTTGGAAGCTAGAAATGTGGTCGAACTTTGTTTGTAAATGATGACGCCACACCGCCTTCGTGACTCCGTCTGGAAGGGATTTGAGGACGGAATGGGGACGCGGATTGTGGCCTGAAGTTCGCGATGGCAGCCTGAGGCGACAATGAATGGAGCGCGCGAGCTGGCGACGCCTGGGAAAGATAGGCTGCCGAAGGCGATTTTGCGATTCTGCAACATCAGTATTGAGAATGTAGGAACATCCTCATATAATTTGATGGAGGGATGGGTGGGGTTGATGACGGTGGGTGGTGGTGGTGTGGTGGTGGTGGTGGAGGTTGAGAGTGATGGTGGAGGGCTAAATGTTGATGGCTGCATTGAGGCCGTACTACTGTGCCGAAGGGTGATGGTGGCAGCGTGGAGTGGTGCAGCACTCAGGAGGCTTGCAGGTGGGATGGCAATGGTACTGGTGGATGGTGTCAGTGACGTTGGTCAAAGGGTGAGGTCAGGAGCAATGGCGGTGGATCATGGTAGCTGATGGTGGAGGAGGCTGTAGAGGTGGTAGGTGCAGTGATATGTGATGAGGGGTATTTCCAAGGAAAGGGCAGAATTTTAAGATCACTACATTTTACTATCTTAAAAATACTGATTTTATCGTAGCTTTCTGTTATATTTAAAAAAATTCCCATTTAAATGGGAATAAAATTTAAAATTGAAATCATTATACATAGATACGCAGAATATGACTATCAAATTCAAGAATTTCAACATAATCAGGTTTCGTGTCAATGTTTCCTAAGTCAATGATGGAATAAACCTGAGCGAGAGTTTCCTTGCAATTACTAGGAAAACCATATGGATGCAAATTAGGGCTACGCATTTTGGGTAGATAGGGTGTGGGAAAATCATCAATCTCCACTGGGGATGCCATCGAGGCCGAACGGGAAAATACGTCGAAAGTAAGTACACCCATCCGGTGAATGATGTTGGTGGAATAATAGAGATGGATAGATAATTGGTGGCGGACGCCTCTGCGGGCGTGGCATAAAAGTGATGGAGGGAATGAGCGGGCGGACGGGGTGGGGTGGAGACGGCGGTGGTGGACGGGTGGTGACGGGTGGACGGGTAGGGTGGACGGTTGGGTGGTAGGTGGATTACAGTTGGTGGATGCGGACAGGTGTAGTGATCGTGGGGTGGGTGTGGTGGAGGGGGTGGATGGGTGGGGTGACGGTGGGGGTGACGGAGTGGTGTGGACGAGGTGTGGACGGGCTGGTTGGGTGGACGGTGGAGTAATGGGGGGAAGAGTGGTCGGTGGTAAGGAAGGAGGCCGCCGGAGCGGCGCAGAAACCGTCGGGGAACGCAGCGTAGCGGAAGTCGGGCACGTCGTGTCGCTCATGGAAGAAGCCAGAGGCACCCACGCCTCCGCGCCAGCGCCTGCGCGATGTATGGTCGGAGGGGAGGCACGCACCCTCCTGACGCTGCGCTTCCGCGTCACTTCCTGCATCCGGAACTCATTAACTTCAGCACGGCTGCAGAACATCAGGCCTACGTTCCAATCATACGAGGTTCTGATCGGTTCAAGCCCATTTCATCCCCTTGGTGAGTCTCCACAAATGCCACTGAATGTCAGGTCTGATGTCCGATATAATCGATCGTACATCTCCCAATTTCCCAACTTAGTCTTGGACTCATTTCTGGCAAAGTGGAAAGTGGTTCATTATTTTAACATGCGACTATCACTCCCTCTCTATCATCACGAATGGACGGTGCCTCATATACTCTGCATCACGCAAACTATCAAACCACTTCTGTGCGTTCAGGGCTATCATTCTCTCGTGATGATGCGTATGCTGGGAGGTTGATACCATATGACCCATGTCTCCGGAAAGGTTTAGGTTAGGTTAATTTGACTACTCTGCTCATTCACTAGCACTCCTAGGAATATTCAACGAGGATTGAACACACGCAAAGGATGATCTATTCTCAAAGATCAACATTTATTATGTCTTGATAGACTTGTAATTTATGACTGAAGTCGGCCAACTCAATCCTGGGAGTCCACACTGCATAAAGCATATAATACTTTATAGCTTGATATAACTACCAGATATAACTGAAGATTACTGCGCCTGCTAGTAGATCTGGAGGAAGCACCTACCATGTCAAAGGTCCTCTTTATCCTCTTCCCTCCTCCGCCGCACTGTTCTTCTCTCTCCCTTCCCAACCCCAAGCCAGCGCCTTCCCCGCGCCTCCGCATGACATCCCTCTGGCATCCCAAGACTTATTCGCCATTACGTATCTCTGTGTAAACCAGCTTGTCTCCTGGTTCTGCTCATGCACAGCGCCTTTGCCCCGGGCCCCAACGGCAGCCGCGTCCTGTCCCCATCCCTCCCCACCCATCTCCCGCCCTACCCCGCTGCATCACGTCCCACCTCCCGCCTCCCGCCTCGCCTTGCCCAGCCCGCCTGTTGGGTCCTGACCCATGCCTGCATTATGGTTGCCTGCCTCGATAGATACGCCTCCTGCTGAAATGTCGTTTAATTAATTTAATTCTGGACTGGCGGATGACGGAGACGCGCTGCGTAAACGAGACGCCGAGGCCGAGCCGGTGGGGGAGGAGCAGGTGGGGACGGTAAGAGAAGGCAAATATCGGGAATGGTGGGCGCCATGAGAGAGAGAGGGGAGAGAGAGAGGGGGAGAGAGAGGGGAGAGAGAGAGGAGAGAGAGAGAGAGGAGAGAGAGAGAGGAGAGAGAGAGGGAGAGAGAGAGAGGGAGAGAGAGAGAGAGGGGAGAGAGAGAGAGAGGGGAGAGAGAGAGAGAGAGAGAGAGAGAGAGAGAGAGAGAGAGAAAGAGAGATGGCGGGATTGGGGAAATGGGTGAGTAAGTCAGGGTAGAAAACTGCTGGGGCTAGAAGGAGCCTGGCCAGACGGGGGCTATTACGTGGCGTCTTGATGTGGCAATGTTGAGGGGTGGTACTGGGCAGATATGGCATCGTTGAGGTGGCCCTGGCGGAGGATGGCGCACGGCGCAAGACTGTGGAGCACAGCGATGATAGTGGAGCACGGTGGGGGCGGGGCAAGGATACGGGCGACTAGGACGGTGTTAATGATCAGACGATTCAGGACGGATCACGGCCAAGACGACTCAGGGCGGTGATCATGGCCAGGACGACTAGGGCGGCATTCTTACGGCCAGGACGACTAGGACGGCATTTCACGGCCAGGATGATTCAGGCGGCGGATCACGCTGCGACGACTAGGCGGGTGATCACGGCCAGGGCGACTAGGCGGTGATCGGGCGGCCAGGACGATCAGGCGGCATTTCACAGCTAGGACTAGGCTATGGATCACCAGGACGACTCAGGCGGCGATCACGGGCCAGGACGACTACAGGACGGGCAGATCACGGCCAGACGATCAGGCGGTGATCACGGTCAGGACTAGGCGGTGATCACAGCCAGGGACGACCAGGGCGCGGATCACGGCCAGACGACTAGGGCGGCAGTGATCACGGCCATGACGCCCAGGGACGGCACCACGGCCAGACGACCAGGACGGTGATCATGGCGGTGACCGCGCGAAGACGGCGGGCATGGCTGGTGATCAGCCGGATCAGGTCTGCAGACGGAGTATCAAGCTGGGAACGCGGCGGCACGGTGAGGACTCGGCATGACGGCGGGGACAGCGAGGGTGACGGAAATGCCAGGCGGCGGAGGCGGGGATGCACGCCGCGCCTCCCTGGAGTCGCGTCCCTAGGAATTCTGAGCGCCATTTCTGCATTTCATGTGCGAGGGCCCGCCCTACCCCAGAGGAATGCTGCCTTAAGTGCTCATTGGGAGTGAAGGAGGTGACCGCGCAAGCTTCATTCGGCAAAATAGATGAGAGGCAGGCGAGATATATTCCCTTGTGGTAAGCTCCGTGTCTGAAGATTGATAAACAATTGCCTTTGACGCACTACTCATGCCATATTATCGAAAATCATCTTAAATCTGTTCTCTACAACGTCTACTCCTGCACTCATCTATTGTATAACATCTAAAATTTAACTTTTAATGTAAAGAACTATTAAACAAATATAATAAATGAAATTTTATTCTTTCAATGCTTATGTTTTTTCATATAAAAACGTGAATGATAAATAAGAATATAAAATAATGGTTCATTTTATACATAATTTCATTGGATATTTATTCAGCTTTTTAACTTACTAAAAATAGTATATATTAGGCTGGTCATTACAAAATATAAAATGTCTCCATTGGCTACTACTACTAAGGATGATCATGTGATGCATTGCTAATTATAACTCATTAGCCTACTCAATAAATAAACGTATGCTCTAGTACGTCTGCATTATTGTATAGTGAATAGAACTTAACCATTAATTATCTCTGGTATAAAATGAACGGTTCTAGAGGATTTGATGGCCAGTCTTGTGACTATTCCTGTGAGATCTCTTACACCGCCAAGTCGGCTTGGCGCAAATCCACGATGAGATAGGACATTTGCCGGAGGTACCACTGAAGCGCGCGAAGGAATGAGGAGGGGTAAGCCAACGCGCCTACTTCTCTGCTGCAGGAATGCCGCATATGTGTGTGTGTGTGTGTGTGTGTGTGTGTGTGTGTGTGTGTTACATTAAAGGAGAGAACTCTGTCTGTTCATCGTGTGTCAAAGGCTCCTGCCTAAAGGCATGGAAATCTACATGTAAATTCAGAGGAGATAGGACTGTAAGAAAGGGAGAAAACTGAACAGAAACTTCAATGAAAATAGAATTACAGGGGAAATAGAAAGGTAGAACTGTGGTGGTGAGACTGATGGAGATTTTGTATGATGGATTATACGACGGATGTAGAATGAAGATAGCGGCTGATGTATTAGTGGATTGAATGGCAATCTAAGAAACTGAAATGACAAAAGAGTGGTAGATACACACTTCATCGAATCAGGGAAATGTTATCATGATGGTCAGAACAATATTAATGGTTGCGTTTGTAATGTGGAGTCATTAACCTGGAAAGTCACCCATGAAAACTAAGAAAATGAAGACACACCTCATTCGTGACCTTTCTGCGTTGTGTTTGAGAGCATGCTATTTGACTAATGTAAAATTGTCATCTTGATGAAGACTTTAAAGGTGTATTTGAGAGGATTGATAATAAAGTTCTTTCTAGGATATTAATGATGATAAGCAAAGTAATTGAGAGAAAAGATGAAGGCAACAGAAATCATGCGGGGCAGTTAGATGGAGTAAATAAACTGAGACGAGAGTCATACAGCGAGACTTAAAGACGACAGCCATAAACAGGGACGCAGTTATGAACGCTAAGAATGAGATAGATGATTAAAATCGAAATCATGACTTAGCTTTAACAGCAACGAACATTTTGCGCATTTAAAAGTTTCTGAATCATTGAACGATTCCTGGTACGAATTTGCAAACATGTACGTCATACTGTCGCACCTAATCAAAATAATGCGCGTGATTGATAAATCTCGTGACTATAATCCAGGTCGCGGCGAAGTGGAGCTGACGGTGGTAAAAGGATGGTGAGACTGGCGCGGCGTGGTAGGTGGAGGTGATGGGGGCGGCTGTATGGTAGGGCGTGCGTGGCCGGGCCTGCGTAATGCAACGTAGGTACGACGCGCAAGGGCAGCGGAGCGTGATGCGGGCTGGAGGGACCCGGCGCGTGGCGGGGTAGGCGGGGCGTGGCGGGAATCCGTGGCTGTGCGGGTTGATGGGCAGGGGTGGGACTGGGCCTATCCAGCGTAGCGTGGCGGGCGGAGCAAGGCGCCTAGGATGTATGATGACGGGCGGGTTGGGGCGGACTGTATACGTGGCGGGAGAGGTGGCGGCGGGAGAGCCAGGGAGAGGTGAGGAGAGGTGGGGAAGGTGGGAGGCGGAAGAGGCGGGGAGAGGTGGGGCATGAGGGGAGAGGCGAGAGGGGAGGTGGAGGCTGGGAGGCTGGGAAAGGGGGAGAGAGGCAGAGAGATGGGGGAGGCGGGGAGAAGGAGGTGGGGCCGAGAGAGGGAGTAAGGAGAGGCGGGGAGAAGCGTTGCGTGGCAGCGGCGCCTAAGGAGGCTGGTGCCAGGGTGTGGCCGGACCTGGCGGCGCAAATGCAGCGGAGCGTGGCGGGATGGGGTGGGGGGTGGGTGGGGTGGGTGGGGTGGATGGCGGGTTTGGGCCGGAAAGGCGCCCGCCACGCGTCGTGACTGACGCGCCTGGTCGCCGGCGCGCGGAGCGGCGGCGGAGTAAGGGATTGTCGCGGAGTAATTAGAGCAAGCACGCGAGAGCCGGGCCTGAGGCGTCGAGATTCCTGGCCTACGCCCCATCCGTTGCCTCGTGCCCTGCCCTCACATCGCGCCTCCGCCATACGTTCCACATGGTCGCCGCCCCTTCCACCCTCCGCAGCCCCGCCACCTACAACACCCTGCAAAGCCAACCCTACCGCCCAGACATCGCCCAGACCTTCACCATCGCTGCTGCCGCTTCGTGCCCGACTCCACGCCTTGACTTCCCTGCGCCACTCCTGATGCCCTGCTCCTCACCCACCCTCCGGCCCCTCTCTGTTGCTGCCTCTATGTCATCCACACCTACGCTCGTATGAACCTGAACGACCCATCTTCCCCGCGCCCCTCATCCACCCTCCTCGTACAGTCGCCACTACCATCGTCTCTGATTCCACGTCGCTGCTCATTTCACCTACCACTCCCCTTCCCGCGACGCCGCCCCAGGCAGGTGATGTCCAATATCTATGACCTGGCGGTCAAAACTAAAACCTTTAACATGGCTGGGTGACCCCTGATTTCATTTATAACGGGCTTCCGTAGTCGAATTTGAATGTTCTGGTTGGTTCAGAGACGCTGGCGTCTGAAGTATTGCGCCAACGCCGGCTGGTGATCTCCGCAACCTTCCTCAGGCATAATCCATCAGGAGCAGCATTACGCCCTGGAGGTCGCAGGAATGATGCACAAAACGTTGGTACTCGTGGACTTGACGCGGCGTCTCCTGGACAGCCAAGAAATATTTGATTTTCATTATTCGGGCGATCCAGTTACTACGTCCTGTATTCTCGATTTCCCGGGTAGCCTGCCCGGCTGCCTTAAGGGATGGGAAACTAACGTGATATCAGGCCGTTCCATGGCGTCTGCGAAACATTGCGCTGATTTTGAGTTCTGAATTCCATTAGAGAAAAAACACGAACTAAACTTAACTCTCTGCTCTTTACATGCAAGGATATTAACGATAAATACGGTGCGTGTACCTAAGAGAACCAAGTGTCTGCTTCGACATGATGCAAAGAAATCCTAGTTTGACTAAAACCCTTTCGAGGGCAATTCGGGAGCGGTGTAGCCCAGTGGATCAACTGATGTCACTGGCAGCGCCTCTGACTGGAGGTCTCTAGTTCCTACTCCTCACGCGGAAGGATTTTCGACATCGTTTTCTGGGCCAGGTCGAATTCCGTCGCTGTCTGGAGGAGAATTATAGCGGCCGGCTGCCTGATCGGTCGTTTTCGTGGCTCTCTCCGATCAATAACGTGAATATGAAGCAGTATCTACCAACGCTTTTTACGGATCGCGCGCGATCTGTCCTCTTGCTTGTCCTATCCTCTCCTCTGCACACACATTAACATGCACTATAATTACCACATATTCCGGGCACTGGTCGAGTTTAGAGCTTCTCCGGCTGGTGAGGCCTCCACTGGTGGGAGAGTCCTGCTAGGGAAATCCCCACGCCCACCGCAGGTCGGCGCCGATCTCATCCAGCGGAAGATCACCGCCATCCCCGGAGAAAAATACGCACTCATAATTTCAATGTGACTAATGACCAAAGCAGCTGACGCGCCCCGGAAACACGGAAAAATCAATCAACTAATCTTCGAGGGACACAATAAATGGCACCGGCGTGCCGATAGCCGACAGCCCTGGCTCTGCGGCTTCGCCGCCTCTCATCTCCGCCGCTCACCCCGCCACCGCCGCCCACGGCCCCAGCGCGGCGTACTCCACTGCCCGCGCTGCTGCATCTCCGCTCCACTCTGCGCTGCCGCGGCCCAGGAATCGGGCAGGGTGACGGCGGCGCCATGAGCGACCCTGCGGGCTGCGGTGCCCACGACGCCGGCGTAGCGCGTGACTCCGCTTCCGCTCGCCAACAACCGGAAGACGCTGATTTCGCGTACGGCACCGGGAGCGGTGGCCCAGTACATCAACCGTCACCGCAGTGGCTCTCAGCGGGAGGTCCCAGGGTTCGTGTCCTGACGGCGCAGGATTTTCGACACCAGCTTCCAGCCAAGTCGAATCTAGTCGCCAGTTCAGGAGGAGAATTTAGGGGGCCGGCTGCCTGATCGGTAAGCATTTCCTGCTCTCCGACTGCACCAGGAGAATGCCGATAGAACCCTATCAAAACGGATCGCGCGCGATCTTCCTTCCTATTTTGTGCTATCCTACTCCTTTATACACACACGTACTCTAAAATGCACTACACTACTACAATGCCGAGGCGGGACGGGTCTTAACTTTGTCCGCTGGGCGTGCCCCGCCAGTGGGAGATACATGATTGGGGAATCTCTAGTCGACGGTAGGTCGGCACCCGATCTCGCGCATCCAGAGGAAAGATCACCACCACCATCCGATGAAAAACATGGCCAGCATTGATGGAGTAATTATCTCCGCATTTGATGCCCGCGGAATCGCCAGTAATCAATCAATCGTATAACGCGACTCCAAACACCTCGCAATGATGGTATTCAGTCAGGTAACATAGCCAGGTAACATGGCCAGTAAACAGGGGCTGAGAAGAGCATGTGTATGCAAGGTATCTTGATTTTATCTGCAAATGCATTTTTAACGCATCATAATTAGTGTTTTATCTTGTTTTTTCTGTTTCTACAAATTGTACAGTAAGTACGATTGCCTCTGCACCCATGAAAAGTCACATTAGTATTTGGGCACAATAGAATTCTTGTAGAATTTACAGTACATACTTCTAGCAGTATTTTGTGCTGTCTTTACATTATGAAATTTCATAAAAATAGAACCTCAATATTTCGATTTGGCTATCGACTGCCGATCACGTCTCTTCAACTATATGCGCTTCCTCCTCTCTCTAAGCAAAACGTACTCTCTACTGGAACGTACCACACGGAATACTCTTAATCACAACAGCAAGTGATCAAATTATACCACAACCACAAACTAGATATGAAATAATAACGAAGTTAATCTGGGTTATATGACCATGATGCACAAATCTCCATAAATTACTAATAACATGAACACCATACAAATAAAACACGTATGTGCAGAGCATTTACTACAGCACATAAAGTTATTTATTTGACCATCACAAAGAATCATGGAGGTGTTTATAATTATTGGATACGAATGAAAATATAATTTATTTTCTCTAAAGCTTCTATTTCTCTTTAACGTATGCTTCCTATTAAAAAGAGAAACATTCTACGAAAAGTAATACTTGGACTACAAAAGGAATCTAGGAACATCAAAAATAAACGTACTCTATTTTATTTCTAAACGTCATGACGCATCTCAAGACTTATCCACTTAAAAATACAAAACATTGCATGAAAAGTCATAAGACAGGCTAAAAATCATGAAAATGATCAGGGATATCTTTGAACTCAAATAAGAAACTAAAGCAATGTGGAATATAATAAAAATACTTACAAAATCAACTAGAAAACCTGTAGAGAATGTTGTTTTAAATATAACAGATATAAATGTGGAATCGATCCGGCAACAGTGGCTAACTTTTAACCAATACTTTGAGAACTTCATTGATCCTACCAAGGGCCCTCAGTACAAAATCCAAAAATCTTAAAAAACAAAGATATATCTGGTCTAATTAGAATCAGTGAGTAAACTCGAAATATTCTCTATATTTTAAGCTCCATGTCGTCCTTCTACTCGCAGATACTGGAGCCATTACGTACGCCTTCCAGTTACTGTGGCCTGTTATTCTCGGTCTATTTTCTTCTACGTGGAAGACAAAGATATAAATACATCGTCTATACTATTTTATGATAAATCTACCTGTTAGGGGCAACTCAGGATTATGTTCCAAAATCCTGTACGAAATTACCAAACCTTTCCAAAATATCGGAGTTCCAGGTTCTGTGGAACTGAGTACTGTACTCTGGCTTTCGACCAAAGGAAGTGAGTTATTCTATAAATGTTATAATATTTATTTCATTGAAGGGAAATCAATGCGTTTTGAAAATACTACAGAAACGGAAATAAAATGTACGAGTCGATTATTCTACAACATTCTGAAATGAGGCCTTGGTTATAAAGAATTTTAGACTAACATCCTTGGTTTGGCAAATAATGTTACATTTGAGAGAAGGTAATTAATTGATTCTCAGCCAAAGTACAATGACATATAAATATATTTTTAAAAATGTCTTTAGATAGTTTCTATGTTCTAAAAATTTTGATATATTAATTGTGATAACTCTGTGGAATCAAATATTTATATATGTAAGAAAATGCTGCATTAAAAAAATGCCATTAAAATAAAACTGAAAAATAAAACAGGTGAGATATAAAACGTACTCGTGTATGTATTTGTCGTTTACATTCCATGAATCTAATTATTTATGGATAATTGAAATGCTTAAACCTTGTCTTTGCGCTACCAAATGATTAATGTAAATCTTGCCTATACTAATAACGGCGCACTATTTCAAAACCATGGAATGATATAACGTATAATTTTGGTGTTATAATCAGTGTAGTTATTTTATCATGCTTAAAATGTATGGGTGCAAAGGTCATGAGGATAAATCTTGCTAACATCGAACATGTAATAATAGGTCATTCTATTGGCTGCAACATCACAATTTACGCAATAACAATATGCAATGGAATATTGAAAAATGATATTTACAACTTGTTCTACGTTGCTGTAGTATTACGCTCTTGAATTTCAAAATAAAATGGAAGATATATGAGTATGATAATAGAATAATGTGGCTGTGGCGTTCTTTGTATTAGAAATCGTTGTTTCAATGTTTGCAAGAATTTATGCGCCCATTCGCAAAAAAAGGATACCTGTCCTTTAACTATAAATATACTGCGCACAGGACTGGAACTCCTGGGTCCGTCACACATATCAGACATACCAACATGTGGAATCTTGTATTGCAATTTCACACTTATTTGTAAACAGGTAAATTCAAAGGATAGGCATTTAAATATGGCGGCATAGCAACGGTAGACGAGCTGTCGTTAAGGTTAACAAACTCATTGGCTTTGAACTATAGGGCGCGGCTAGTTGACAAAAGTAAACTGTATGGGGATTTGGCTGAGAAAGCAATGATAATGGGGTGCGGCGAAGAATTTGTAAATTGAGGACTAGCTTTAGGTGCATTTAAATCTTTTCTTAGATGTACACAGTAGATAGATGAACCTAGTTTTGAAAGCTGAAGAGGGGATATGGATTCATCCTGACTTATACTCGTGGTGCTAAAAGTGGATCGAGTAGACACTGATGTTGGGAGTTTGGGGGGATCAGGAACATTTACTTGGAGCGTAAGTGGCTGTCGGACTTAGAAATATTGATGGGCGGTGGAAATTGGAAACTTGGAAACATTTCCAAATGCAGTAACGAATTGTGAACTTAGGTGAATTTTGTTCAGCAACAGGACTGGGAGATCGATGCAGATAATAGTTTGCTGAACTTTAATATTTTAAGCATGCGAATCAACTGGGAACTTTTAGTATGGAAAATTAATTAAGTTCCTATCAACTATGAGATTGGTGAGGACTAAAGGACTTGAATACACTTGTGCCAGAATGGAAGAAAAGAAGATACATTTGACCTGGAGCCACTGACACTGGGAAAGATTGAAAATGGTTCTACGCGGCGACATCATTTACACTCATGCGAAGACGGGTACTGCAATATAAGGTTTGAGATCAATATGACTGGAAAGTTCTGCATTGTTACCAATGAAAATTGAATAAACTTATGCTCTGTGAATAGAAAGATTATTTCTATTTGTGCCAATTTGTGCAAAATGAGCAGCTTAGAAATGTATATTTGCTTTCAGATCTCTGGCCAATTTGCACAGATGGCAGATCAGATAATCGGCCAGCAGCCACAGCGATTATTTCTTATAAGATACCCCAGCGAGCTGATATTACTTTAATGGAAACAGTAGCAAGATTAAGTTTAATAAATTGATTAACGTAATCTTTCTTGGCGCTCACATTCTTGGCATAAATTCTGGAACGTTATGCTGAATCGATATATTTCACAATGTTAGATGGCAGAGGAACATTAAATTTAAAAATTAACCAGACAATATGCGCAACCTGTAAGAAAAGTTCCTCTGATATACTCTTTGAAAAAACTCCACTATACTCTTATCATCGTTCCTGAATCAGCTCTATCTGAACGCTTAAGATTCGTTCTTTATAGTTATATAAATAACTTATTATTATCATGAGTAATACAATGCACTACATATTTAAAGAGTAAAGATACTCATTCCAAGAAGATAAATAATAAGCAAAGAATATGATAACAAACTTGAATGCGTTATAATCATTCCATAGCTGATGACTAGTATGTCTAGTCCATCTGTAAGAGCCCGCCCCCAGTTTACGTAAAGAGTGAGGGAAAGAATAATCTAAAGCTTACGAAAACTTCCCACAATTTCCTGGGTATGCCTAGTTAATTTTAATGCCCAGTGGCGCTTTGCCAGTCCAACTAGTTTCTTTGTGCTGATAGTACAGATGACTCCTCTAGATGGGTCATGGGAACCACTGAACATATTTAAGATTAAATATTTTAAAATATTAATGTTTGGAATACAACCATATTTGTAAATTAATATTAATAATTATTTGCAGTTTAAGAGTAAGGAATAATAAAGCACAATTCACTGTTAATTGTATAATAAATTTGTGCATACATCGTGAGTTTAACTTAAAAACCCATTTCTAATAGAAAATGTGGTTTAATAGAAAAATTCGTACTATCAGAAAGATCTTTGTAAAGTATCATTGAGATGGATTTGTACTATAACTATTATTTATGCATTAAATATAAAAAAACTTGAAAGAAAGTAAACAGTTATTATTTTTCCTATAATAAATTCAATGTCTATGTGGGTGAACTTCTGTGGATCTTTAAATATTTTTTTGAATATACCTTTCCTGTCTTATTATTTTCTGAAACCACTTTGTCTCACAGAGGTGCGTAAATGAACTCCACCTATTAATGGCGCCGTTCCGTCGTGACGTCATCGCCCCGCCACGTCCTCGCTTCAAAGCAACGCTCGTCACGTACCTTCATCCTGAGCTGGCGACCGAAGCACGACTGGTGCGAGCTGAGACCAGCGTTAGAGTCCCTAGGTGCAGAGAGAAGCGCCCTCTCCGTCGACGAATTCCGCCATTTTATACCCAGCGTCTGATTGGTTATTCTGTGGTTCGGAGGCCAAAGATTGATTTACTGTTAGAGATTCGAGCGTCAAATCAATAGCAGCAGAGATAGCTGTGGTAAATTCATTTATAAATCCAGGATAGCGACCAGATAATAAAACTATGCGTAGTAGATAATAAAGAATTTAATATACTGAAAATTCAGCAACATACATGTATCAGGACTTCATCTCATCATCAGTATTCAAGTACATAATCAACATTAAGCAACAGTGGTAATCCTAAGATGGCGCGCGTATTTTGTGTAATGAATGAGGTAATGAGATAGACCCTTGTGCATTGAACTTCAAAGTATTAAATAACAATGCCAACTACGGCGTAGATAATTTGCCATCCTGAATTTATACAATGCAGTAGATCAACTACCAGTAGACTTTCACAAACTCACGCTTCCCGCTGACAATCTCCCCGGCCATTCCGGAGCGGAAAAGCGTCGGCGCGCGGGGCCGACAAAAAGCGACGCAGCGAAGCAGAGCGAGCGGTGCGGCCCCGGCTGCTCCACCTGACCGCCGGGGGCGGAGGGGGAGGGTCAACGACCTGGAGCGAGCGGACTCATATGGCGCGACGGACGCTGGAGGCTGTGGAGTATCTGGCCGCACTCAGCGGACTATCCTGCGCCGTGCCATGCTGCTTCGTCTTCAACGTGATCGTATCGGTATTACAGCTCCGCCGGCCTGGTTTAGCCTAGAGTCAGCATTGCCGCCTCTCTGGAGCGACTTGCACCGGCGAGGTCCTAGAGATCGAGACCTATTTGCGTCGCATCTTCGGTAATTGCTAGATAAGACTGAATTCAGCCTCTCGTCTAGAAAACACAATTCTAATCGATTGATTGATTGTTAGTGATTCCGGTGCGCTAACCAGTGGATCATTGGTCGGTGTAAGCGTAGTGCATGTTTTTCTCGGAGATGGCGGTGATCTTCCTACACTCGATGATTTAGATCCGGCGCCGGACCTTACCGTCAACTATCGATGTTTTCTCCCAACCAGGCATTCCACTGTCGAGGCAATTCACCAGCTGAAACAAACTTTAAGCCCTGACCGGTCCCCAGCATGTGTGGTGGACATGCGCGTGTGGGGACGAGAAGAGGAAGGAAAGATCGCACGCGGTACATGTCCTGCCTGTTAGTATCGCCTGTCATTCTGTCCGTGCTGACCGAGAAACCACAGAAAATCACCGATTCTCCTGGAGGAGAATTCCCAGTGGTCAGTGCGCCTTGATCGATAGGCTCTGAGGCATTTTCTCATCAATATCAGCCAATGCCTCTGAGTCCCATCCTAACAAACAGGCTGAAGGGTCTGCGCGCCATCTTTCTTTTCTTTAATCATATCCTCTCCCCGTACATATACACTTACACCACTCGTTACTGTTACGCATACCGAGACTCGTCTGAGTCTAGGGAATGAGACGGTGCCTCGATGGGTGGACAAATATACCTTGATGGCGAAAACCTAGTCAAGCCAACGTGCGGGGCTGTCGCTTGATCTCACTGCCGCAGGATCTCTACACATTCTGAGATTTAAAAAATGTTTCAATACAAATGCAGCAGAAATCATTCAAGCCAATACAGTGTGCAAAAATTGGGTAAAAGAACATGTACAAAAATATGTGGATATATAGGAAATTGAATGCAAATGTAGTGGCGTTAATTTAGTAAATAATTGGGTAAATGTGGATACGATAATTTAATTCAAGATTTGCTAAGTACTACTCTGTCAATGATAAGACTCAAACCTTGGTATGCTCCATTGCTGGGTGTGGCAGATTTAGGCGTTAGACTTTATAATATTCTATATTCCTATTACTGAGGTCACTAAAGAAGAATGGTTCGTATGCACCTTAGAGATATTATAATTCTGGTTCATAATACCCAATTAATCAACCATTTACTCGCCATTAATAATATAACTTCTCCTCCCTGCAACTAAGCGCCGATTTATCACAGAACCTACTGTACGTCATCCATAGGTACATATCCCAGTTATGGAATCTTGAAAACACGATATCAATATTTTGTTTTTTTGATTTATTTTTCGTTAGTTGTCTGCGACATCAAAAAATGTTTGAGTTAATGCACGATTTCGTTCATAAAATATCAAGTTTGGCTCTGCTTTGATAATACAACCATCTAGAGATGATGCCTATTTGAGTAATACGCTTGGCTTATTTCCGTTTTAACTTGTTCAACATAAACCTAAATCTAAATCCGTGCCTACTGATGTTTATTCACTCTGCACCATAATATGATATCTGGCTTCTGTTTACGCCTAAGTCCTTCCAGATTTGTCCTAATTTGACTTCGATTTGTTTCTTTTCCTTTTCCAAGAATCGTCTCTCTCTGATTTATCAAATAATTTTATTTTCACTATTCAGGTAGTTTTCCACCTTTCATGGTTCTACAATACTCTTTCCGCTTTCAGATTCAATCTCCGCCAATTTCATCCGGCAATTTCCAACATATGTATTCTTTCATTTATTGTGACATTATGTTTGTATATATTTAAGTTCTAGGATGAAAAGAGGAATACCCAAAATTAATATAAATTATTGTCGAATCTAGGCAAACGCCAATTTTCAACGAAATAACATGTAATATTTTACTGGAACTATCATTATATAAAATATTACTGATACCGCATTGCCACATTCTAAGAAGGCAATGAAATTTCTGAACTTCCATTCTATTCTGACTTTGTCTCACTGGGCCCCTTTGAACATTACTATACCGGATCAGACGTCGTTGCCGCTTCATTTCGAAGCCGCCTTGACCTAACTAACAATTATCTGGAATGCAGACCCCATTGCCTGCACCACTAATTCACCTGCGACGGAGCTCATTTGTGACCATTCTTCCAATCCTCCCTTTGTTTCAAATCGCCCTCAACGCCTTCCCATCTCACGCTCCGTTCTCAAATTGGTTCGTCCACCTGACTCCTCAAAGACACGCAACACTCAAAAGCAGATTTGCCCCAATGTTCGCAATCGGCTCTCCTAGTTACTAATATTGCTATCTGCCCTCCACTTGGAATTTGCCTATTGCCAACTCGGTTATCCATTTATCCGTCCAACTCTACAATCAAGGCATTTCATCATGACTCTGCTCTACTCAATCACAAATAGTCTTCCATTTTCGCTCTTTCTCCCTTCCCAGGAGCGGTAGTAATAATTATGTTCATTCGCTTCCATCCATTTGTCTAACCTTGCCTACGCAAGATAACTAACTTCCCAACTCATTCTTTCGGTCTCAACGGTCAGCACATCACGCTGCCGCATCTTCCGCCTCCATCTACAAGCGGTACCCCCACCCTCCACAATCATCCGCCTGTCAGCCGGTCTCAGCGCGGCAGCTGCCCGGTTCCACCCCCAAGTTTATCCTGCTAGCCCCTGCGCCGCCTGCATTCCGAATGGTTGCCACATCGTTGGAACGGCGCCGCGTCCACGCGCGGCGATACACTTCTGACGGGCGAAGTCTTCGATCTGATCCCCAGAGCACGCCACGCGCGGCCGCCACCCCGCCCTGGGCTCCCGCCCCGCTCCCGCCCTGCCCCGCTCCCGCCCCGCCCCGCCCTGCCCTGTCCCAGTCTGGCTCCGTCCCGCTCCGCTTTGCCCCGCCCTCCCTGACGGAAGTTTTGCGGACGAACCTGTTCGCGCCTCCTGGGTATTTTTAATCTTCGCCTGATGCTTTCGCAGGAATGCGCGACCGCGATCTACCCTCGACGCGGGTTTACCCGTCTCTCCACGGCTTCAGGCCGACTTGGAGAAAATAAAGAAAATGAAGAGAAATCCTCTCCTGCGCGAAGCGGCGCCCCTTAAATTTCAGGCGCGCCAACATGCGCCCTTGCCTTCTACTCGCAGTGAGGGTTCTGCGCAGCCGTATGGTCGTGGCGCTTCTCCTGCCACAAGAGGCTGCGACAGGGTGGGCTTAGGGGCGCCCAGTCCGGATCTGCGAGACGATGGGATGATGATGGGACATGATGGCGCGAAAAGCCGCGGGTCCGAGGCCCATTGATCTATTTCTGATTCCGAACGCGTCAACTGTTTATTTATTTATTCTTGATGAAAAAACAGTTAAAACTGCGCATGACGCCAAGGGAAAAGTGGAATTGTGTGCAGCATTTTCAAAATCTCTGCGATCCCTACATCAAACTGCTATACTACTTATACCTTGGAGAAAAAAAAAACCTTCCCGCGCTGGCAAAATCCATCTCTGGCGATAAAAGGCAATAAATGCTGGGCTCTCCGTGCTATTCTTCGAATAATACTCCTGTCAAGGGACAACATGGAAACAGTAATACCTTGAATAATTATATTTCCATCGAATTATAGAAGACACGTAAGCAGAAAATCGTAGTTTCTAGAACTTCATCTGGCGGACATTAGTCCATATGTAGTGCGCAGAATGGAGATCTGAGGCAACTCATACGTCGGCCAGCAGGGTTTGTCTGAAAGAGGTTCATCACCAACAGGGTACCGCGTGGGCGGGCTGGCAAGTTCAAGCTCCTGTGTAGTCCTCGAAATATAGGGCTGATTGACTGATGGATTATTTCGTTTCCGGATGCGTCAAGTACTATGTAATTTAGTCCTGTAAGTGTATTGCATTTTCTCCAGAGGAATTTCTATATGTATACTGGTCATCTAGTTGAACATCTGCCGTGTATGCTGGGTACAACATCAAACCTTCGTTTGGATGATATCACACACTACACTCATAAATCTTCCTGATGTCACATTTCCTAATATATCTTTAGTCAATAAGAGATCTGGCCTCAAACGTCTAGAGGTTTCATCTCCCACACATGACTCAACATTTTATGTACTCCCAAAGACAAATTTCTCTAAATAAACTAATGACTATTGTCGAAGTTGGTTATTGAATTTATTAAAAAGATCACAAATATTATATTTCAAATGTAATTACAAGATAGTAGATAAAAAAATCATTTACTTAAGAAAAATTAAATACCTTAGTAAAATAATCACAAAAAATGAGATAATAAAATTTATAACCCATCATGCTAACCAAACGCATTGTGTCCACTCATCGGCAGCAGATATAACCATCATTCATATTATAATACACTCAAGCCCATTCAGCAGAAAGGGAAGCACTCGAATAGAAATTGTCTCATGTACCTCATTGTAGATCACCACTTCTTGCGGTACACGTACCTGCATGAAAACCCCTGATATATTGCATATCAGCAGCCTCAGCGGAAACTAATAGCTCTACTGACTAATACTCAAACATAATTCAATTAAACACTCACTGGGCTTTCTTTCGCTTGAAAAGGCGTGATTTTCTTATTGTACTTTCATGCTTCCCAAAAGTGGGGTTATAGAGGCAGTCCGTCTCTGCTGTAAGGACTCCCAATTCCTACAGGAAATGGCGGAGAAACTAATAGGCCGCGTGCAAATGAAATGGTGAATGGTGAAATGGGTGAACCTGTGAAGTGCGCTCTGTGTGGTAGGCTCACTGCGCTGGGCAGCGCCGCGCCGCCGCATCAGGGGCGGAGGGCGACCTTTTTTTTTAATTTTATTTTATATGATTGTCTCATAAAAGTTTAGGTTTGATAAGAAACTCTTCATTTGTATAGCTGACTTATATCTAATTCTTACATACTAACTCTAAACTACACTGACGAGGGGACCTACTGAGCAATCTCTAAAAATTACTGAGGTTTGGAAAAATGCTGAGAAAAGCATGAACTGATATCGGTTTTTATTCTAGTTGGCTCTCATTATATTTTCCTAAATTTATATGTCTAATGCGATTGAGGAGTGTTAGACTGGAATAAAAGTTAGCTGGCAAAGGCTATGTGATGCGATGGGTTTTAGGTTGGCCTGTGTGTAAATTGCTTATTGGAAATGAACCAGGGGCGCGGGTGAGGTAGTTCTTAGGTATTTGTCTGAATAACCTGAATTTTGTTGATATTATATCTAGCAGCATTTATCCAAACTGGATGTGGTTAAGGTGAGAAGAGGTGTCTAATGATGGTTTTGTGGCAAGGGGTGATACCAAGTTATTTAGTGATAGTTTACTGTTATTTATAAGGATTTAGTTGCATTATTTTGGCTTTGGCTTCTTGACTTTTGTATCAATGTATTTCCAGTTGAGGTAGTATCCATGCAAGACCCAGGTATTTAGCTGTTACTAAGTTGTGGAGGGAGTCCAAAGGATTGTAATATTGCTCCAATCAAACAAGTATGGCTGAATAAGGTCTGAAAGTAAGACTTTAGTCAGTAGATTCTGCGGGGGTTGATTTTTAATCTTCCATTCCTGTTGCCCAGCTTTCATGTGAGGGCGACTCCAAGTTCATTTCCCGCCGGGAGATGGGGTGGGGGGGCGAGAAAAAGGAGGGGGAGCCAGAGGCAGGAGGCTCAACTGCTTGTGCTGCTGTCGCCTGTAAGGGTGGAAGTGGAACCGCGTTTCAAGATAGGGAATAGAGGCTGGGAAGTGCGAGAACTACACCCACAAGTCCCCAGGTTGGGCATAATTTGGTGCAAAGAGATTCAAAAGACGGGAGAGGAAGGGGAGAGGGAATGAAGAGGTGGGAGGGGAGAGAGATGGGGTGAGTAAATCGCAGCAGAGAGAGAGAGAAAAGAGAGAGAGAGAGAGAGAGAGTTGAGAGAGAGAGAGACAAATAGACAGGAGAGCCAGTCGATTCTGTGGGTTTCCATTAACCCAAGCGAATGCCGGAACTCTAGAATGGGACCACACATCGCCACATTTTCTTCTTTATTCTTGTTCTCATACAAAACACGTACACAAACACAGCAATTCCACATAGAGCTTCTGAGGTCAGTTCCTGGCTTAGCGGTACCAGAGGAGATGCCTAGAGGAAAGAAATCCAACCAAACTGATGCAGACCGGGCGCCAGATCTCGCTGCCCTGGCAGGATGGAAATATCATGGGTCCTCCTGGATAAAGTAGACGCACTACACTTACTGAATAACCACAGAAGCCATGCAGCCGAAACAAAGCAATCAGTCCTAGAGAGTCACAGAGAGAGATAGAGAGAGATAAGGTGAGAGAGAGAGAGAGAAACATGAGAGGGAGAGGAAACAAGCAAAGAGAGAGGAAAAGTGAAAAGAGAGAGGCAGAGAGATGTAATGGCAGAGAGCAGGTAGAGAAATGACATGTAGAGAGACAAGAGGAGGGCGAGAGCCAGAAAAGAGGCTGAAGAATAACAGCAACATGAAGAGACTGGCAGGAGGAACGGTGCCAAATGAAACAGCAGATTTGAACAATAAAAAAATAAGAGAGGAAAAAGGTAGAACAGTGGTGAGAAAAGGAGGGAGGAAGAACATCAGCATAGAAAATGAGAGAGTAGGACAGGAAGGGAGGGGAGAGAGAAAACGAAAAAGAGGCTAAAGAAGGAAATACAAGATAAGATAAGTATACTTAGTTCAAAGTAAGTATTTATACTCAACATCTGTTAACCTTATGTTCCATTTTTCACATACTACTCAGAATAAATTCATCCAACTGGAGGACTTTTTCAACTTCATTTATGTCTATGTTTAGGTTCAAGAATAATTTTAGAACATTTTTTTCTATTAATATGACAAAATATATGTCAAAGTGACACTATAACACATCTTAAACCATATATTTAAAATATACAAATCTCAAAGACTCTCCTGGAAGAAACATCGGGAATACAGAATATGAAGAACGAATATAAATATGATGACATAGGAATGCCCATGTTTTTATCTACTATGCACCGCTTCCTTACTGCTGATAATCCTACTCCAAAGCAGCAATAATGTTTCCCAAATGTCTGGCACTAAGCACCTGTAACTCTCTAATTGCGATCATTAAACCCTTTGGTACAAAGTGGTCTCTCCAAATACAGTCACATTACTATGCTCATTGATATCATGATAGAAATAATTACTGCCTTCAAGAATTTGAAATGGATTTTGGCCACGGTACCTCTAACTCGAATTTTGACAATCCCAACACTTTTCATCATATCATTCAAAGAAAAGATAATAAGGAAAAATAAAAGCAAAACAGATCTAGCTGATTGAGGGTACTAAAATCTATTCAATATCATTAAAAATACTTTATATAATACTACAAAGCACATTAGTTTTGCTATATTAATGCGCACATATTATATCATAACTGCATCAAATTTATGGTGTGTTAGAAATGTCTCACCCTACCTCTGATTCCATTTCAACTTTTGTTCCTTCCATGGAAGCTTATGTGCACTGAATTCAAAAATTGTTCTCACTGTCTGACATGTAGAACCTCAGAGAACTGATTTAACTATATTAAATGTTTCAAAAAGAGCGAAACTAAAAAGAGGAATGTAGAGGATTAATATCCCTAATTACCTTGGAATATGTTAAGGAGCATACACGCTACATTAGAAAATTAAATAACATTAAAAAGAGAAATGTAATAGCATTTAAAGATTTTTTTCTATGGTGCACAGTATTTTGATAACATTCTCTGTTACTGCTGAAAGGAGGTAAAATCAGTACTGCATTGAATGACAATCTTATATTTGGTTATTATGACGAGAGTGCAAAGGTTGGAGCATTATCACAACATAATTCTTAATGGCGTTCTTCATGAAAACCTCTGAAAGTTTCTTTTTAAGAAAAATCACATAACGAAATAACAAAAATTTATAACTCTGAAAACTAAATAAAAGAAAAAATTATCACTACAAAAAAATTAAAATTAATAAAATTTAATTTACTAATTACTAACTGATTCTATCTACTTGAAAGTCTAAACTTTTAATATCTAAAACCTAACTATTAATCTAATACACAACACCAGAATTTGAATACGATTTCCAATGAGTATTTCTAATACCCATTGTAACATTTCAACGGATTTTAAACACGAACTTGATACTGCTGCACATCACAACTATTGCCTTGAATACTGACTTCCTAACATCCTCCTTGATATTCCTTTGTCGTGACCTATGCTTCATTAGTCGTTTGAGAATCGTCTCTCCAAACGCTGCTATATTACGCATCCAAACGGGGTCCATATATATGCACCCTCTGGGTATGATCGGAGCTTAACTTAACAAAAAAATGAGCAAGCTGTTATCTCAATAGATGCTGAATTTCTGTTCCTGGAGCAGTACATTTGATGCCATGGAAACCTTCGATATCCAATGACGCACGCCTACATCCTACCGTCTCTCTACGTTTCCACAAGTCTTCATTTGCTGTTAGCGGTACTCTGCAACCAACGCTTCCCATCATGATTTCCACGTCGATCCCTAATGATTCTTACACTTTCAATAGTAAAATTTATACTTTGAACTCACTATGCGATGTTTATCTAAATTACGTGATGTCAAGCAATACATTCTTGAATGACTGTGTAGGGTTTGTGCAGACTAAAACAGGAGAGGGAAATGGAATATATTTCTGCCTCTGGATCCTTTTTCCCATTAATATTTTTGTTTAAATAAAGTATATTTCTTTCTAAAATAAAAAATACTATATGAGAATGAAATTATAAATTGATGATACAATAATAATTATAAATTGATTTTACATTGTGCGTTTTATAGGGTATATGGATGAGTTTGAGAGATTCCTTTCCTAAACATCGCACCAACCTCCAAAGGTTTACCAAAAAGGAGACAGAAATTTATCAGCATTTTAAGGAAATTAAATAATTCATTATCACGGATACGGGCCTCTTTCAATGTATCCGGGGAGGAGCTAAGTCCCCTGCCCTCTCGGGGCAACGCCTATGGATAAAAGGACCATTACCGAGCGTGACTACCTGCATCAACTGATGCCACTGCAGCGCTCTGACCGGGAGGTGCCAGGTTCATTCGATGGCGGCAGAGATTTCTGATAATTAGCTTTCAGCTGTGGCTCGAATTCAGTCGACGCTTGAGAAGGAATCCCAGCGGCCAGCCGTCGGATCCGTAGGTTTTCGGTGGTTTCCGATCAACACCAGGCGAATGCCGGAGCAGCACTCCATGAACGGGCCACGGACCGCGCGATCTGTCCTTCCTCTTTCCCTGGTCCTATCCTCTCCCTTACACACACACTTACACCAGCTACGCGCACTACACTACCACATATCCAGAAGACTGGACTTGCAGTTTAGGATTTGGTCCCAGCTTCGGGGCCTTGCCCCCGCTGGTGGGAGAGTCCTGCTAGGGGGAACCCCACCAGCCGATTTGGTCGGCGCCGGATCTCGCCATCCAGCTGGGGAAGACCACCGCCATCTCCTGAGAAACAAATACGCACTACACCAACGGGACTAATGACGGCGCTTGCGCTGACGCGCCCGGAAACATGAAAACTAAACTAAACTGAAAGGAATCATTGGTCGGTCGAGGCAGCTGACTGAGGTCGAATCGTCACCAAGAGTGAACTATGAGTATGCTGATGTTCTGTATTTGCAATTTGAAATAATGAGGAAGCAGTGTTACACTTTTAATCTTATTCATTATAATTCGTAAACTATCTACGAAAACTCAAATCCACGTAGTAATAGTTTCTCAAATACACAGCCATCAAAGTTCCCAAACTGATAGATACAGAAATTGCATCCTAGGCTAGTTTTATCTTATTTCATTCAAATAACAAAATGATTTCATCTACTTTCATCGCAGCTCTGTATAATCATCTCTATGTTTGCAAGGTGCAAACGCGATGCAAAATAATGAACTCCTTTCTCCAGTCTCACAGCGAAATGCCCGTACGACTCTAAAACGTCCAACACACATACTTCTCCCGTACAGGCCGAGCTCTAGAGAGACCTACTTCCCAATGTACACCAAAGGAGAATATCACGTTTTCTATCGCCTTGAGGCTTTTCCATGAGAAAAAGAATCGCGCAATGATGAAAACGTAATGCGTTAATATAAAGCTTGAAAACGTAAGTGATTTAATAAAAATTAACAACACGTCTTTCTGAACGTGAAAAGCAACTATTAAAGCAGAGGTTTCTTTTTCTTTAAAAAACTAATAAAACGTGGCGAAGTTCAGCAACTTTTGATGAGGACTAATATAAATACTGGAGGAGTATTGTGTTGAAATAATAAGATTTATCAAATAATCTGTCTATCTAGCTTACACGGTGACAAGTGCTGTATGGGCTACCTTGATAATAAAATATTTGAATTTTCGCGCATTATTCATAGCGCGTGTAATTGTTTCAATTATCAGCATTACTTCCAACATGTTGACTGAAACGCTACCATGTTAAAGGAAAGAGATGAGTGAGTCTCACCACAAGGCAATTTTAGCAATAATACATCAATTGTTTCCCAGGGCAAATACTGCCATTCCAAAAAAGCTTGTGGATATTCGATATGAGCCTTTCCTGTGCATTCCAAAGGTCCGCTTCTATTATCGGCAGAGGTGATTCATTTTATAATTTTGACAATGCGCATAATGTCCTGGTCTTTACTGGGCCAGGAAAAGGCTGCTAAAGATATGGGCGGTGCTGAGTAAATGGCTGCTAAGGTTCCTAAGAAGAGGAGAGTGTTAAGGAACTGCATTAACTGCAGAGAAAAATGGAAATATAACAAATTATACTACATAGACAAAAATGTATATGAGACAGAAAAGAGAAAGAAAAGAAAAGGGAACGAGGTCCAGAGAGAAAAAGGAGAGAGAAAGATAGGAGGAGAGAGAGAGAGAGAAAAGAAAGAAAGAAAAAGAAAGAAAGAGAGAGAGGAGAGAGAGAGAGAGAGAGAGAGAGCAGATAGATAGACAGTTACACACACACACACACACACACATACACATAATGACTCATGTGGATGAAGAGAGGCGCCGAAAGGACAGGATGATATATTTCAGTAGCAACTCTTTCAGACAGAGAAACGGTAAAATTTATAAAATGGAAAAAAATTGATAAATGTGGAAAAAGTGAATACTGTGCCTAAGCATTACTGATTAATGATTCAATAATGTGCTGTCTAATAAATGAAATAGCTTCTTTGCTGCTCCCTGCAATTTAGTTGATACTATAAAATTATGCTTGAGTTTGTTACGAATTCCAGTTGCGAAATAGGTTACTTTGTTACGATAGTCAGCTTTTGTATTTCCAGGAATCATAATAAAGTAAATTATTCAATTTTTATTGAATTAGGCTGGTCTCAAGGCTGGGTGATGTGAGAGTAATAAATAACGTTCACTGATTTTGGTCTCATTTCAATTGAGCCAGGATTTATAATGGTCGATGAGATACCGTAATTAATCCACTTCCAAACCCGTGGTGCGAATTAGATGTTGGTCGCCATTTGACGCCAAAAGGACCATCGGTATTTTACACTCTTACACACTTTATATATATGTTATTGTGAAATTTTTAACACCAAATTATTAAATTTATCGCCACTTCGCCATGTTGCATGGATTTAATTCATACAGAATCATCATTTGGCGGTTCTATTCATTGAACCAATTATTAGATTGATGGCGACTACTTTTATGAATTATCAGCGTTTTTTAAATAATAAAAAATTAACATTAATTTATAATCTATATACTATAATTCTATTGATTTATGTGAATTACTTTTCAATATATAAAACATTAAAACACCGTAGGGGTTTACTCCAGTTGTAAGCTTCCAAAGTATCTTGATTGGTGGCTTCCTCGGCTGACTAGCAGAATGCTGTCTAGGGAATCTTTGATGTACCCAATTCTCGCGTCCTTTACAAATTTAAAAAAAATTGAGAATGTCTCAATGATTACATAATACAGGACTTTATAATCCCATATATTTAATACATGTCACCACTTTCCTCACTGTGTTTCATGAAACATCTACTAGCGGACTGATCATATCTAGCCATTTCAATTATTTAATAAATTCCTTCCACCCATGAAGGTACTTTAATATATATATTCCTTTACACATGGTGTCTATTTAATTGAAATTTTGAACTATTAAATTCACAAAATCTCAAAATTCAATTTACATTATAATTTATACAAGACTGAGCTCCAAACCTCAAACTAAATATAAATTCTCGCCTACTATCAATTATCTAATACCTAGGCCATGCTGAAAATCTGATCGCACTCACAACTGCTGCCACCGTGTGTGCGTTACAACATTTTCTAGAGAGGATTGCATGCGTCCTTCAAACATTCTGCTATAATGTTCGAGCTGTGCGTTCTTGGCGTGTGTATATGATGTATTGATTGGCTGAGGTGGGCGTATTTAAATTTGTATTTTGTAAAATATATATCCTCTGATTGATTGATTTTTCGTGTTTCCGGGCGCGCCAATCGTTCGGGTTTTATCCTTTCCATATAAAATCTTACAGATATGTCAAAAAGTATTAGATGGTTTTGATCTCTTTTTTTCATGGGACTTTACTCACATTATTTCAGTGAATGAGAAAATATTAGTAGTTTATTTTACCTTTGTATTGAAAATAAAAAGGGATTGACTTGTAAAAATTGTAGCCAAAAGAACATAAAATTTTTCCTCAAAAATTTTCAAAAAAATTGAACATCTTGTTTGTACTCACCGGGAAACAAAAAAAGTTACGTTTAGCTCAAAATTGCCAGAATATACTTTATAAACATATGCAGTTCGTAGTGTTCACGTAAGTATTAACGAAAGACATTGTTACAAAAAATTTAAAAAATAATATTTTCTGGTTCACAGTTACAACGGGACCCATAAAGATCTCAAAACTTCCAGTATATGAATCTAACATTAAAATAAGAATAATTTTTTTGAGCTGTAAATTATTTTAATTTCATTGGGTGGTTAGGGAAAAAAAAAGCAAAACTACAAAAATTGGAAATTTAGTTTCAAAAATCCTTTAGTTTCTTTTGAATCTCCCAAATTGGCAAATACTAAATCATGGATTTTGAAATTTTAATTAAAGAATAAAAATAATTTTTTTTTAATTCCCCATACCACTCATTTTAAGCCCACGGAATTAAAATCAACAAATTGGTCCCAAAAACCCTTTCTTTCTAGTACGTATTTTCACCAAAATTACTAGAAAAGTAACAAATTTTTTCGAAAAAATTGTACATGACCTTTTTTAAAAAATCTATTTTTAAAGGAACGGGTTTTTTAAAAGGGAAAAATTTGCAATCTTCAAAAAATCAGCTTTTTCAACAAAACATAAAACCCACCATTCTCTTTCAACTCCTTCCCCTATCTAACAAAAAAAAATTTAATAAAAAACAATGGAGCCTTTTTTTCAAAAATTTTTTAAATTCCAGGGCCGCGAAATAACCCCCGATGGGTTGGGGAATATCAATTTTAAGAAAATAAAACCAACGTTGAGCCGTTAGCGTTGTTCACAGACAGGACCGACAGACTACAAGGGGAAACATATGAAAGACGGACAGACGCATAAAACGGACAGACGCCCCAGACGGACAAAACGCACAGCCCGGAAAAACCCCACAGACGGACAAAACGCACGAACGGACAAAACGCACAAAACGGACAGACGCCCCCAGACGGACAGACGCCCCAGGGGACAGACGCACAACGGACAGACGCCCCAGAGGACAGACGCACAGACGGACAAAACCCAGACGGACAGACGCCCCGGGCGGACAAGCCCTGACCCCACAACGCGGGGGCCGCACAGCGGACAGACCCCACAGACGGGGGGGCGAAAGACGGACAGACGCACAGACGGACAGACGCACAAAACGCACAGACGCCCCCAGACGCACAAAACGCACAGACGCCCCCGGGCGGACAAAACGGGGGGGCGGAGGGGCGCACAAAACGGGGGGGCCGCCCCCAAGACGGACAGACGCACAGGCGGACAGACCCCAAACGGACAGACGGGACAGGCCGGGGGCAAAACGCACCCAACGGACAGACGCACAGACGGACAGACCAAACCGGACAGACCACGGGGACAAAACGCACAGACGGACAAAACGCACAGACGGACAGACGCACAGACGGACAGACCCCAAAAACGGACAGACGCACAAAACGGACAGACGCCCCAGCCCGGGGCCAATACAGACGGGGGGGCGAAAGACGGACAGACGCACAGACGGACAGACGCACAGACGGACAGCCCCACGGGCAGGAGTGGATTTGGGGGCCCAGGAAGGAAGTGGCGCAAAGGAAAAGGGGAGGGGGGGAAGGACCTGTGACCGAAACATGGACCGGGGGTCACCAAAAGCGATGGGTGAATGCAAGGAAAAGGGAATGGATAAAATTGGGCACGCGGGCGGGCCCAAAAAAAAAATGAACTTGTGGGTAAGAACCTTGGGTTGGACGGCCAGGAAAAAGCGGTTATGTGCAGATTTAATGAACGGCTGTGTAACGTTTCAACTTTTTGGCGGTTTCCCAAAAGTTACCATGAGTTGTAAACAAATTTAAAAATTGAAAAAAGGTTACGATAAACAGAGTATTGATATGATAAAAAGAAAGGTTGAGAGATTAAAAGACAAAACGATGTTGAAAAAAAGTTAAATTAGGAATTGTAAAATTTATTAACCTCTGAAAGGTAAATAAATTGTTATTTTAAAAGAAAAATCTATCTCATATGATATCTAAAGTGAAGAACGTAAAAGAATTAATAAACAACAAGATAAGATCAACATAAAAAAAGGATTTTGGGATATACAAAGTTTAACCCCAGTTAATAAGGAAAAGGTAATGGACGTTAAAAAATTTGGGTTGGAAACGGTGGGATGACGTGGAAATTTTAGAAAAGCGGGGGTACGACGTGGAAATTTTAAAAGGGCGGTGGTACGACGTGGAAATTGTTAGAAAAAAGGTGGTACGACGTAGAAATTTTGAAGAAATGGTTGCAACAACGGTGGAAAAACAGTGGGTGGTTCTGCTAGGTAAACATTAAAACAAAGGAGAACTTGGAATTTTTTAACCTTATCTAAAGATTTTAAAAAAGCCTAAAAACTGTCAGATTGAAAGGGATGACAGGTGATGTGTGTGAAACGGGTATTCAGATAGATTAATTTTAAAATTGGGGCCCTTGCCCGAACGGTCAAACAAAGAAAATGGTTTTTTAAAACCCAAATGTAAAAAAAGCCCTTTTAATCAATTCTTCGGGGGAATTGAACTGCAGGTTTCGGAGAAAAAACTTTTAAAGAATATTAAAAAAAAATTTGGGAAACAGAGGATTATGATGAAACTATAGTAAAAAAAGTTTTTTAAGAAACAGAAAGGTTGGAGGAAGAGGATAGATTACAAAGGGAGGAACGAAAAGGGAGGATGATTCCCAAGGACAAAAATTAAAAGGGAAACAAAAAGGGGAGGATAGATTAAAAAGGGAACACGAAAATTGAACTGGAAAAAATTGAGTTTGGAAAAATTAATTGATGTCAAGAAATACTTCTAAAAACAAACAATATAAAATAAAGGGTCAATTAACTCAGGGTTCAAAAAAAAATTCATTAAACTCACAGTGCAGGGAAATTTTCAATCAAAAAAAAAATGTTTTTTTTATCCCTTAACAATTTGAAAAATTTGCTTCTGTAATGAAAAATTTCAAAAGAAATGGGACCTTTAAACATTTCCCCAGGACATGATGCGGAATATATAACGAAAAGAAATGGTAGGGAAAGAAAAAAGATTATGATGAAATGGTAAAAATATTATTAGTAAGTAAAAGAAACCCCAAAAAATTTGCCCAGAGTTTCCCTTTTCATCAGAAAAACCAGATAAAACTTGGAAAGATATTGTTATGGGGCAAAAAATAAAGTCTTAATGGTTTGGTTAAAAAGGGGGAAATTATACTCATTTGAAAAAAAGGAAATTTACTTAACGGAAAAAAAAAACGATGCGTTCCTTTTTGTTTTAAAACATCTAGTTAGCAAATGGATAAATATACAAAACCTGGGACAAAAGTTAAAAAAATTAAATTTTTAAATGACATCACTAGAAAAATTTTAAATTAAAAACTTGTGATCAATATTTTAAAAAAAAGAAAAAAGAATAAATCGCCTTTTACTACCAAATTCTTGAAACCCCAAAATTAAAAGGGAAAAAGTAAAAAAAGGGTTGATACAAAACGGGGAAAATTTAGGAAAGGGTTCGAAGAAAGGAAAAAATACATTTTTTTTTTGTAAGGTTTTAGGACATATAAAACCATTTTTAAAAAATAAAAAATGGTTGAAAAAAATATAGGATCTAGGGACGTTAATTGTTTAAAACTTCCAGTAAAGATTTATTACATTTTACGTTTTAAAACTTATATAAATGGAAAAAATTAAAAATTTTGCGTGATTCTGGTGCCCATAGATTTAATAGGAAAAAAAAATGTTAGACAAGAAACCCTTATATTGGAGAAAAGAGTCTGGGGATGTACTCCCCTTTAAAGAAAATCCCCCATGTTTGCCTGTGAAGTAAAAAAATCTGTGGGCCCAAATTTTGGGAAAAATTTTTGGAAAAACGGGGATTTGTTTCAGATAAGTTAGACAGAACGAAGGGATATATTAGGAAATAAAAACCCAAAATTGATAAAAGAATTGGATAGAGATCTTAGAGATGAAATTAACGTATTAAACGTTAATGAAGGAGAAAAAATTCAAAAAAATAATGAAATAGAAACCCCCAAAAGAAAGTCTGAAGAAAAGAAAAACCCCTGGGAAAGAAAATCAAAAAAATGATATAGATGACAAGAATAAACATTTTTACCCAAATTTCCTCCAAAAAATTTTGTTTTGCAAGACTTCAAAATTTAATTTTGGGAAAGTTTATCTTTGAAGGATGAAGTCAAATCTGGAGAAGAACAGATTAAGAAATTGGGAAAGGAAAAAAGTATCGGTTTTGGAGGAAGAAATAGGGGAAAAAAGAAAAAATTACTTGTTGGGAAAAATAGTATATTTGCTAAAAAGGGGAAAAGATAATCAGTGAGGATAATAAAAAAATTTTTGAATTAAGGGACAAAAATTTCTTTCAAAAAACCAGAATCTGGAAAGAGAAAATGGGGGAAATCAACAAATTATCTGGAAAAAAATCAATACGTTTCAAAAAATAAATTTGATAATGAATGCAAGATATTGTATTTGCAAAAAGAATTGGAAAATCTTCAGAATTAATTCATTTAGCCCAAAGGAAAAAGGAAAGGGAAAATTTAGGGGGAAAGATGGGAAAATTCAATTTTGGGGTAAAGTAACCTTTTTAAAAAGAAAAAATTTTGAAGATAAAAACCGTCAAAAGTGGCAGTAGTTTCCCGGGGTCACTGGTCTTTCAAAAGGGTACGTGATGATAATTCTGAATTGCAGAAAAAAAAATTTAAATTTCCCTTTCAGGGGAAAATTTAATTCTGTCAATAAAGTTTATAATCTGAATTGGAATCTCTTCAAACTAAATTTCAGATAAAGATAGTCTTCTGTTCCCAAAATTGGAAAAGTTAACTCTCAAATATATAAAAGAAAAAAAAAATCAAATTGTAAAATTTTAAAAATGGGTTAATATTTCAAGCATATAACGTTCAGATTCAGCATAGACATGGAAAGGCACTGGAAAAACCGATTTTTTAAAAAGGGGTTCCCCCAAAAATTCCCTTTGGACTAATCTAGTTGTCATAAAATAAAAGTTTTATTGTATATTAAATTTTAACTTTGATTATAAGATTTATAAATTTTGGGACCAAAAGGGGACCAAAATTCTTGAAAGAAGGGGGGGTGTTTGTAACGTTTCAACCCTTTGTTTGGTTTTCCAAAGTTACCATGAGTTTAAACAAATATTGGAAACATTTTTAAAAAACGATGGGAACAGGAAAAAAATTTATATGATATAAAAAGGTTAAAATTTAAAAACGAAAAAGATGTTGATAAAAAATTGAAATTGAATTTATGAATTGTATGGAACCTCTGAAAGGGGAAATAAATTGTTATTTTAAAAAAAAGAATCTATCTCATATGATATCTAAAATGAAAAACGTCAAAGGGAAAATAAATTTAAAAAACAAAATAAAATTAAAAATAAAAAAAAAAGGGTGTTGTTGGATATACAAAGTTTCGGCCAGTTAATAAGGCAAAAGGGAACGTGGACTTACAGCTGGTCTTCGATGGGGGGAGGGAAAGCTAGTATTCGGGGTCCGGGTAGCGTCAAGCAAATTTGGGTGGGGGAATTGGGGGCAAACGATGGTTGAGGACTGGCGGGTTAAAAAGGGGTTGGGTGGTGTTTGGGTGAGTTGGGCGCGCAGGAAGGGGTGGGTTGACACTTAAAAAGCGTGTGTTTTTTAGCAGGAGGCAAACAAAACAGTGGCAAGTGGTGGGCGGCTCTCTGTCGTTTATCCCGCAGGACTAAAAAGGCAATCTCGGTTGGAAATTTGCATGAAGGGGGAGGTTAGTAAATGAGTGGGGGGAAAATTTAGTATGGGAATTGATGGACTTTTGGGTGGGCGGGAAGATAGACAGATGTTGATGTGAGCTGATGGGAAAAACCCCGTGGGTGGGTGGGCGGTGGTCCTTGGTTTGTGTAGAATGGGTTTTCTGGATGATGTTCGGGCGTCGAATGCCCCGGTGTGTCAGCAGAGTTTAGTCGATCGTCGGTCGCTCTGTCGGTCACTCGGCTGCTCTGTCAGTCGGACGGGCGGGCGAAAGGGTTGGCGGGCAAAAGGGTTGGCTGGCGAAAGGGTTGGCTGGCGAAGGGTTGGCGAGCGAAAGGTTGACGGGCAGAAAGGGTTGGCGGGCGAGAAGGTTGGCGGGCGAAAGGGTTGGCGGGCGAAAGGGTTGGCGGGCGAAAGGGTTGGTGGGCGAAAGGGTTGGGCGGAAGGTTGGCGGGCGAAAGGGTTGGCGGGCGAATGGGTTGGCTGGCGAAAGGGTTGCGGGCGAAAGAGTTGGCGGGCAGAAAGTGGCGGGCGAAGAGTTGGCGGGCGAAAGAGTTGGCGGCGAAAGGTTGGCGGGCGAAAGAGTTGGCGGGCAGAAAGGGTTGGCGGGCGAAAGAGTTGGCGGGCAGAAGAGTTGGCGGGCAAACGGGCGGACGGGCAAACGGGCGGACGGGCAAACGAGCGGACGCAGACGGCAGGCGGGCAAACGGGTGGGCGGGCAGAACGGGCGGAGCGAACGGCGGGCGGGCAAACGGGCACGGGCAGAGCGGGCGGACGGGCGAGCGGGCGGACGGGCAAACGGGCGGACGGGCAAACGGGCGGGCGGGCAAACGGGCGGCGGGCAAACGGGCGGGCGGGCAAACGGGCGGAGCGGGAGAACGGGCGGGCGGGCAAACGGGCGGAGCGGGCAGAGCGGGCGGAGCGGGCAAACGGGCGGACGAACGGAAACGGGCGGACGGGCAGAGCGGGCGGACGTGGACGGGCGAACGGGCAAACGGGCGGACGGTGGACGCGGACGGGCAGACGGGCGGACGGTGGACGGGCACGGACGGCGGATGGGCGGACGAACACGCAGGCGACGAATAAAACGAGAGAATGGTGACCCGCGGGCGGACGGACGGGTGGACGGAGAGCGAGCGAGCGAGCGAGCGGTTGGGCGGTGAACGAGGAACGGGCGGGCGGCGAGGGCGTGTCGGCGTGCGGGCATCAAACGCGGCCGTCCGAGTGCGTCCGCGCGTGTTACGACGGGCACTCGGCGCGCCGCCGGGCCGCTGCGGTGGCCCCAAGCCCCCATTCCGCGGACGAGCCGCGTGCATACGTCGCCATCATGACGCGCTGCGGGGCGATGGCTGCGGGCGGCGCCGGGCGGCGGTTGGCGGGCGCGATGGCGCGCGAATCGCGCCAGGATCTTCGCGCTAAGAAGTTATTTATATGCGCCCGGCATGCGCTCGGCCCAGCCGTTGTTTTACGATAAAAACCGCGTTGGTTTGTGTTACGCGCCCTTCGCGTGTACCTCGTGACACATCACCTGTCAGTTTGCTGACGTGCCTTCGTGACGATTTTTTGTTTTTTTTACGTACGTGGGTACACAAATTGTTACTCTACTTTATGCGACAAATGTTTGCAAAGTTACAAATTTGATCGAATTATTCTCGCGAATAATGCATGATACAGATATATTTTTTGTCATTGACAATGTAATAAATAATTCCGTCTTGAAATTATAATTACCCCTTCTTTAACAACCAACAACAACAACCACATCTCAGTCTATTTGACAGAATATAAAACGTTTGATCTGTTTTATTTCTGCACTATTAGTAGAAAGAAATCAGATCAAATATAACTTAAAAACAGATTGTAATAAGTAAAACATCGAAAAAAAGAAGAATGTCAATATTAATTTTCCAAGGACATTCTGTCTTAAATTAGATAATAATGCAAACACTCGCGCATTCAAGATGACATATCTGCGCTATGTACGTATATTACATTCTTTGTTCATCGGCGTAAATGAAATCTTCCCAAAGTGTTGAGCAAATCTTCCTCTTCGTCTTTTTCTTTACTATACAAGTCTCATAAGCGATGTGTATAAATATCAAAAAATAATTTGAAATCGCTACTCTAAATCAGTAATATTCAATAACAATCAACTACTCTCTCAAATAATAGTTATTATTTTAGTATTTTCTTTTAAAAATGTTGGTAACGATTACATTAAAGACGTACTCACACTGTCAATGTGTAAAGGATCAATATCAATTCAATAGTGTTCAAGAAAGAAGAACTTATCCCATTACTAATGCATGAAAATGGTTGAAATAGGGTTTATAGAAATAAGTAGCGATATGAGAAGCCCAAAAAGTACGCACGTGTTAAACACCCCTCCATTAAGCGAGATTCGAACGCAACCACATCCCATCCTGCCCTCGAGATGAACCTTCATCCTCAACCTTCTTATTAAAGTCACGTCCGCAGCACAAATACAGGGGGAAAGCCAATCCGTGCCAATTAGTTTGTTTTTTCCCTTTCCAGTACGTTCACGTAATCGCGGCACATGGGGCCGTTGCAACGTCCCGGGGCGGGCCTGCGCGGCCGAGGCGACAGAGGCGGATACTGGGGAAAAGAATGCGCGCAGTACGCTCAAGCCCGCCCACTTTCACCCCGCCCCTATCGCCCGCCCCGCCCGCCCCCGCAGAGGGGACGCGGGGCGCAGGGAAAACGCTCGTGCTGAACTTTTGGGACCCCCTCTGCCTCAGCCGCCGCAGCTGGACACAATAATCCCGTGACAAAGCCCCCACCGGCCGCGGGCTGGTGGGTCACCT